>JBCJKH010046909.1:0-14401 GCA_039877255.1 Loriculus beryllinus | reverse complement strand
TGTGTTTACCTTGGTGGCAGAGTGGATGCTTGTGGCACTGGAGTGGACTGAGTGGATGTTTGTGAGAATCCCTAGTGGCTTTTCAATCTATATACCCCAAGTTAGTGTCCTACCATTGAGCTCTGTGTAGGTACATTTCCATATTTTAAATGCATTTTTTATTTTTATAAAAGTTTGAGGTCACTGACAAAGAACAAATCCAGAACAGAAAATGGATTTTCATTTGGATAAAAATGGGGTTTGGAGCTATCCATGATTTCTGTTTTTGAATCTGGATCTCAAATAATTCTGAATGAAAAATTAAATTTCTAATCAAACCATGAAGTAACTTACAGTAAAAGCTGTATTATTAAATAAGCTTATACATTAAATTGCAGTATGGTAAGCTTGGGTTTAAGGTGCTATTCCATCTGCCCTGAAGTCCTTTAAGGACTTTACCATGTAGGCATCATGTCTGGGAACCAGACTCTACCAAGATGCTTTGAAACTTCCCAATGAATCTGCTCTAAGCTGTATTTCTGATCAGGAATCAAAACTTCCTCCATAATAGAAAGCTGTGAGAGACGACCACCACACATCTTCACAAACTCAACAAAGGCACTGCAAGAGACTTCACATTCTCCAAGGCCAACGGCTGACAGATACTTGCAACGCTCTGCAATACGGATCAGCTCCTCATCCAGTGGCCGTAATCCGTTGGCGCACACAACCAGTTCAACCAACCGAGGACACGTCATCCCAACACGGCCAAGTACGTCTTTGCTTACCGATCTTCCAAAATAAAGGTGAGTGACAGGTATTTCATAGCGAAAGAACGGGTCAAACTCTTCTTCATATAAGAAAAAGTACATGACTAAATTTACTTTAGGAGAATGCTTGATGAAAGCGTCCCAGCTGCTCTTCTGAATGGTGTGGAACTGAGTCTGTCCGGGGTTCTCACTGACAACATCAATGCGCAAGTGTTCCAACCTGACATGTTTTTCTGAAGACAAAGCAAGCAGAAGCTCATCGCTCAGCAGGTGGTAGTTCAGCGCCAGCTCACGTAAGCCATGACACTGGTCAGCCACGCAAAGGATACCTGGGAAAAGAGAACCACAGAATGGTCTGAGCTGGAAAGGACCTTAAGACCTGTGGGAGAGGATTCTCACATGACAAACACAGAAATATCATCCTCTGACTGTTCTGCCCTTTGGTAAGGCCACATATACTCAACTTCATTTTTGTAAAAGAGGCTTATATAGAAGTATTTCCTTAGCCTGCTCTGGAAGAACTGCTGTCCCCCTCTGGCTTACAAAACAACCATGAATGAGATCTGTCACCTGAGGGAAGCAAATGGAAAATGAATGCTAGATATTAAATTAAATGTGGAAGTTGCTGCTGTCAGTATTTGTTCTTTCTAGCAAAGCACTAATACTTAAATTTGGAAAAGCAACAACAAGAAGAAAATAGAAGAGGCAAAACACTAAAAATCAGAAGCAGTAATTCATAGGACAGCAATTTCCAGACTCTGCCTTTCATGAATCAAGATAACCTGCAAAGACATTAACAAAAAGAATTCAGTTCAGCTTTTAGGCTTTCCAGTCATCCTGTTTGCAGACACAAGCAATGGTACCATGCTGGTAACTACTAAAATAAACCCAAAAGTACTAAAAAAAGCATGCAATCCTCTGCATTCCATGTGACCCAGAAAACTGTGTGAAAATTGGGATACAGTCTTTCCATTAATAAGAGAGATGGGAACATCACATTTAATATGGAGCTGAAAAGCTTGAGCTCAATACACTATAGCTTTGAAGCAATGAGAAGAAATACAGAAAGACAGCCGCTATTTTAAGGTCCAGTTATTAAAAGAGAAGCCTATACTGAGCCTAAAAACGCTTTCTAAAATAAATTACTGTAAAAATATTGCGTAACTATGTACTCCAAAGAAGCCTGTATTTTCCACCTGAGGATCTGCAAGAACACATGCATCAAAAGCTTTTTTAACTATATCAAATACTATCAAATGCAAAAAATTAAGAGAAACTAAAAGAAAAAAAAAAGAAAAAAGAATAATTTAGGTAAACAGAATTTTAACCCAACAGCAACTATTTCCTATAAAAACGATTTCTAGATGTAACAGTACTCATCAGTTCATTCAGGAAGGAAAGGATGGGATCCAAGATGAAGAGAAAATACAGATTTTATTTTATTTTTTTTTTTTTTTTAAGATTGGAGTACAAAATTGAAACTAAGCATAGCTACAAACTTGTATGTACATCCTGCACATTCCAGAGATAATGCTGTGGCCTGAAACAGTAATGAAGTTATTCTTACAGCAATACTCCTGGGAAAGGCTATTCTGACCACTCCCCTTCAGTAGACTCAAGCATGCTGCTTCATAATACCTTGGGCTGTTGGCACATGAAATACTTTACAGAGTTTCAAGATCCACACACACTGTCACATCACTCGCTAGCGCAATGCACAAAAGGGAAGAATGGGGGTTCAACCTGCTGTGATTTTTGATGGGTCAAGGATTGGATATCCACATCACATTCTGTCAATGAAGTCACATAGAAATGACCATGCATACAGTGTAGACAGTTATTGGAGGGCCTGTCTGGTGCCCATGCTGTTCACAGAACATACCTCAGTCAGCACTGCCTAAGCATATGTGTTACTGAGAGGTAAATCACTCTTGAGTACTATATAGCACCGATGTGCATCAAAGAAATCCCTCTACTGAACTGCTAATGCAGACACACCCAACAGCCACTCTTCTCCTCTGCTCCCCCACCCAAAAAGAAGCAACTCCCTGCCCCCAAAGCAGAGCAGAAAGGCTTTCAGTTCACGCTGTTCCAACAGCTAATATTTCAGGTAATAAACAACAGCGTATCAATGTGAATTTAAAAATTACCATTATTGTTTTTACAAGTTACTGTTGCAGTTCTAATGCAAGTTAAACTTCAGAGAGGAAACAGCAAACAGCAGAAACTTCACATATGCTCACAAAGATTATAAATACATCACTGCCTTTGTTTCTCCAGCTCAAACCTAAATATGCCTCTTTGTACAGGGACTGTTCAGAGCATCCTTTGGAAACAATTCACAGTTTGGTATCAATCTTTCGCCTTTCTCCCTGTAGTACTGGAGTCTCCCCCTTGCACTATCTTGCATTACTCTTCTCTGTCCTTCAGTAACAAATTTCGTGACAACTAATCCAGTAATGAACATATTCCGCCTCACTCTGGTCTGCAATCTGAAGGCATGTTATACCATCTGAAGTGCATCTGTAAATAATTAGTTTTGCCTAACTCATGCACTTTTTGGTTCAATTCATGTTTTTCCACATTTATGGCAGTCTGCAAATTATAATATTCCCAATATAAGTCTCAGTGCTCAAAGTTTCTAATTTTCCTTCCAGAGGAGTCCAAGTCCAAGGAACTGACTTACTCTGCCTAGTTACAAATTACTGCTGGAGCCTCCTCCCCTGGACAAACACGTTATGGCTCCTGTACTTCTCAGGCACAAGGATTCTCAAACAAAATTTTAAGTCAGAAAAAGCAGTCACTCAAACTAATTTAAACAACCTATGATTACAAAGCTTTGAAGGAAATAACATTCCAGCTAACATGCTGGTGAACACCTTGTTGGACAAACCTGCCAGAAAACAAACCTGCATTTTCAGGAATTCTGTATACAAAACCAAATACAAGGTTTTGTCTGATACCTTTTGCTTGCAAAAGGTGTATGTTTGTGCTGTCCTTGTTACCACTATAGTAACATGCCCTCTGCTACAGTATCATTTTCCCCACATATTAGGAGGTGAATTTTACATATATACCTAATATTTACAGTTGCAATATACTTGCATGAAGAAAGCTATAGGGATTACAGCAGTTTCTACTTATCCTCAAATGAGGAACTGAATTAAGCTGCCAGCATCTCATTTACAATTCCTCTTCCATTTCTCAGTGAAAAATCTGAACTGTCAAGTTAATGAGCTGTGAATCAATCTTAAATTTGCTGTGTATTGCACACATCTTCCACAAATGTTAATTCTATGAACTCCAACAAACCTCAGCTATTTCATTCTGATAGAAACTGGCTTCATTCTTGCCACAAACACGCTTAAAGTGTTAATGAAGTACATCTGGTAATGACAGAAGTTCTGCACATCTCAGTCTCATCTTCCTGTCGTTGATACTGTTTGCACTTATTCTCTAGTAAAAGATTAAACTGCTTTCTTTCAGAATGACTAAACCAGCATCTTCATAATCCATGACATCACAGCACTCAAAACCCATACATAATGAACTGTGGAAAATGAACTCATGTTCCAAAAAGTTTAATTATACTGCAACACTTAAATAGTCACTGCAGAAGCAGTGCACTATCAAGTCAATATATATGCCTTTAAGTTCCACAGGAGGTTAGTTATTTGTTGAGAACAGACATGCACTCTTTTACTATTAGCTCAGCAGTCATTCCGTAAGTGGTAGGATGGATGGACTGACAACTAGCTGAATCAGTATTTTATTCCGTGACATTTCCTGTAGATACCACATTCATCCTTGCTCTCACCCCACCACTATTTCTTCAGGGCTTTATCAGTTTCAGACAGAATTTAATGAATGCATTTCATGTTTAAAACCAAACCAAACCAAACCAAACCAAACCAAACCAAACCAAACAAAAATACCAAACCACAGTAGCTTACCAGCTGGAGAAACATGAGGACAACTGCTCATTTTCAGCAGTTTCAGTGTGTCGCTGTTGTTAGCCACTAGTACTTTGAGAGATGGATCATCTACTGGTGTATCATCAATCTTAAGTGAAGAGAGGGATTTGGAGTTTACGAACACCACTGTCAGTGCAGAAATAAAGTGAGACTGGAAAAAAAAGAGTGTAAATGAAACACTAGTACTTGAAATAAACATCTCAATGGTGTTACACTGTGCACAGCAGTCCTAGTTTTATTTTACTTGACAACATTTGCTGGAAAAGCATTCCTTTGATATTGCATAATTAAAAATTAATATTAAAATTTACATATTTTTGAGTAGAGAAAATACAGTAACTTTTTGCTATCAGTCTATGTATTTGGCAAATCAGAATGTCTAACATTAGACATCAATCAAGAACCTGGCCCAGGACAATCCACTACACAAACCTAAATCTATAGGAAGACCACAAGCAAAGAGAAAGCCTACAAGCCCTATTTTTGAGGGTTAATTGCATGTCACACTCTAAAAGAAGCATCTTCAAATACAGACTTCCATGTGGCAAATTAAGCTGCACCAGTGAGATGCAAACACAGTCAAAATTGGCAACTCTGTCCAAAGCCAAATAATACTACTGCCTGCCTAACATCCACATAGAGAATTTAAGAGTCTGAATGGATTTGTCTTGGAAAGCAGAGTGGTGCAGTCTAAACGCAGCCAAGGAGCAGGTGATCAATTAACTATACTATGATTCTAAGTAGCACAGATAACGGAGATCCACTGGTCCAGGCTGGTCCTCAGCATTTCTATGTAACCCCTGAAACATACCAGTAAAGGCAGAGCCCAGAGCACCTGAACTTGGGAAACACAGACTATGGAGCAGATGCAGCAATGCTTATAGAAATCACTGACGGTACGAAGGAAGTGAATAATAGGCTTATCTTCGTGATTTCTGACAGGATTTACTGAATAGAAGACTTAAAAAAAGTACTTTCTCCATGCACTACATTAAGTATTCCATAAAATTACCTGCTATTTTGAATTCAATACAGTTTCACTCTGAGTCACATGCACTTGTAGAATCCTGAATAGAGTTATGTGAAAGAAAGCCTGGCAACAGTTATTAGTCCATTCTTATGTGATACATGTGTGGTTTTGATAAAACTCACACACACTTAAGATTTAGAGCAGGAATTAATATTTTCACATTAACATAAACTGTCAAAATCAGTCAATGCAAATGGAAACAGAAAGCTTAAACCAGAAGTATTAGGGATTTTGGCTTTAGGGACCACTCCCAACTGTACTGACAAGCTGAACAGGATCATAACATATCCCTCCAGTGAAAACTAAGTAAAACAGCTAAACCAGCATTCAGATTAAGAAACAAAACAAGAATCAAGAGTTGAAAGGACAAAGTATTATCAACACACTATGGATTGTTTTCACCATGTTCAGGTTTTCTTACAGTCATTTCTCAAAACAGATCAAAAAAAGAGAAAAAGGCATACAAAGAATAGTTAAAGAGCTGAAAATCCTCTCTGAAAATTAAGGATTAAAAATACATGTTCAAGAGAACTACATGATGTGGCTGCGATCGCTGCCAAGGATAGTAATTGATAATCCTTCTGTAACTAACCTTGCTTAAGCCCTATAACCTACATCCTTTCCTGAGGCTGTCGCTAGTTCTTCCTTATCCTTGTTGCCGTCATTAGCAATGACGTCACTGAGATCCAGCTAATAGTCTAGCTCATTTTGGCCCTTTACATACATGCGAGACTGGATTCAAGAACTGAGGCTGTAAGACATCCAAGACGTCACTGCCATAGAACAAGCAGTCCAGCTTACCCCAACCACCCTCCTGCTCCTCAGCAATAGCACCCTTCTACCTCACTAGCAGAAATTCTTGTGTAGAAACACATAAGAGATTCGTTGTCATCTACAGCAGATGCATTTTAACAAAATCTAATTTTTGGTAAACATTCAAGGTAAAAATCTGACAGAAAATTGCACTTTTGCCTGAGAATCTGACACCTGACTGTGTGACATGAAGTACTGAAAATCACAATCATACTGCTTTCTAAACAGAGCTCATTGAACATATAATCCCTACAGCAAGCCCTGACTGAAACAGTCTCCTAAACATCCCCACAGTCCCACAGTACAATTATACAGATGCAAATTGTCTACCCTCCTGACTTGCATCATGTTGCTCAGTATTACATTGAGGTCAACAGACAAAAGGACTTAGAAAAACAAGGTCAGAACCAAGTTCTCCCATGATGCAGAGAATGAATGAAACTCAATTATCCATCTTAGTACATCTCAGTTCCTCCCTTTAACAGAGCTCAGTAATAAAGCTTTCTTTAACCAAAGATTCATATCCTTACAGTAAAGCTTTTCATAAAGTTGTAGGAATACTGCACAAAACACTGAAATACTGTGCAATAGAAAAAATATATATATCAAAATACCTTTGGTAAATCCATGAAGCTTGGCCGCGCAGTTGAAATTAACCCAAGTGTTTTCAGAGAGCAATTCACAAGCTGTGATAAAATATCACAAGCTGCTTCTGCAGATTCTTTGCTACTGTCCACCTTAAAACAAAACAGATTATTCAGAAATCAGTGCATCAAACACACCTTTTTTACAAAAAAGCAAAGTAAAGGGTTAGGGTACATTTTAATGGGTTTTTTCCACTTCACCTTCTGAATTGTGATGTCAAAAAAGCCCACAAACCACCTCATTAAGAATCCATCACTGCCATTTTTTTCCCCCGAAAAGCACATACCAAAAATCCAAGATAATTTGCTATAATCTGCCACTCTCCTGAACACTTTGGTAAAACTTATCATGGTGAAGGGTCAGCTTAACCGTTACTTCAAGATATTCAATCCATGTCAAATAATAAGCAAGCAGAGACTGATTTGGGTCCAGAGCCTCCCCTACTTCCTCTTCACATTCTTCCTTATCAAAATGCAAGAATTCTGTTAAGTTGTTTTTTTTATGGTGACCCAGATCATAACATACAGCTGCTGGAGAGTTAAGTGCATTATCACATGAACCTCTATCATAGAATGGTTAGGGCTGGAAGGCACCTTAAACATCATCTAGTTTCAAACCTTTTGCATGGGCACCTTCCACTAGACCTTCATCATTAATAGCACAATAGACATCAGTGGATATCCCCAAAAAATAAAACTTCATTAGTAAGCTTGTTACAAAACTGAATCACTTAACATGCCTCAAGTGGATTTCCCCTGACACTCAGATGCTCAGTATATAAGACAGCTTTGCAAATCCACAAGATCAATTTGAAGTCTACCATAAGCCATGCTAGCTTGTCAGCAACTGACCCAAGTCCACCGAATGTCCATTTTCTGCTTGAACACAAGCTGAAAAGCCTCGTTTCAACAATCCAGTCTTTCTTTGCCTACAGAAAAACCCTCATATTTTCAGCCTTGACAGAGTAACACACAGTATTATATCCACTTCTTATTACTACCTTTGCTACTTAGTATTCCCTGTGATACAGAGTTCATTCTACAACACTGAAGAAGAACTGAAGGCACATGTTTAAGAAATTACGTGGGTATTTACCCTGCCAATGAAAGGCATCTGAAATCCTTCAAAATCACTTGGTGCAAAGCAGCATAGACAAGAAATAGCACTGGAAGGTCATTCCAATATTGCCATAAATACTCTGTATTTGGACACTGATAAGAACCCTGCAAACCTTGTGATAACAGTTTGTACCTGGTATTGCATGAAGCAGCAATACATGTCATCAGGCAGAGGCTGGTAGCCCCAGCTACCAACATGCTCATGATTCCCACATTAAAATTGCCAGATCTCTGAAACAAACAATTAGTATGTCCACTTGGCTGCAGAAGTAATTTCTTTTCTAAATTTGTCACTTAGCTGATGCATACACAGCCATGACTGTTTCACAGCACCCTTCCAGAACAGTGACACGTAAGCCAATGTTAAAGGTTTTAGTCTGCTGAAAATCCATGATTCCAAAGACAGTTCTCAGCCAAGCACCATCCTGTGCAAATCCCATGTAGTTTTTCAGTTAACTGAAATGCAGTTGTGCTAAGTAGATGCCATACACTGACAATGCCACTCAATTCAGTACCAAAACTGATAGTTGCTTATTAGTAGTACTGAAGTCTCTCTCTGTGCATTAGATTTTCTCTAACCAGGAATAGATCCAGCTCCCTACAGAGTGCAAGACAGGAAAACACTCAATTTATGCATCAAGATGAAACTTAATTCTGAGGCAGGTATACACATGTACAGTGCTATTAGAATTAAGTATTAGTTCCCACTCATTAATGCAGAATTTTAAACAGCTGTTACAAGAAAAAACAAAGCAAGAACCAAACAAGAAAATCCCCAAACTAAATTAAAGCAATGAAAAGTTATGCTGAGAACTGTTATTCCAAGATTTAGTCCTAAAAAATATATCCAAATAAAACAAATTAATTGGGAGGTAACCTCCATGTCCATGTGCCCGTTTAGAGAACCCATGTCTGCAGGAGGCCTGAAAACAAGGCCTACCACACTGAGAGCTGCCGTTTTTCTTGCAAAATAACTGACAATCCTAACCATACAAAAATAACATCATAAGCCTTTCTTAACATTTAGCGGTGTTCTTTAATTTTCAGTGTGTTAAAATGTTCTGATGACAAATGTCAATTACCCCTTATCATCAGTTTTTCAATTACTGGCACAAAACATACGTGTCACTCTGTATTTATTACAGAAGAACCATCAGCACTGTCTCAAAGGTATTTGAGATGTTTCTTTAAAGCACTCTAAATAAAATGCAGGGGAAAAAAAGAATCAAGTTTAACAAATGCTTTTATTTTAATAAAAATTGTTTAAAAGCCTATAAAATACACTACCTTGAAGCTTACATACTGCAGGTGATTGGAATGCCTCTTTATTATTTGCTTGATTAGTTCAGGATGTGTAGCCCTCAAATAAGATGTAGCTGGTTGATTCAGTTCAAACTCAAAACACCTCCAGAGATCAGGCATATGAAACACCTGGTTCCAGCTTCGGCAGACCTGTGATGCATGAGCACGATCCAGAAGGGGCAAGTACTGAAACACCTGTAGGATAATGTCTTGAAGCAGGTTTGCCCAGTCTGGACTCTGCACGGTAACGGTTTTCTCATCTGTGACCTTTTGTCTCTTGGATTCTTTCTCAGTTGTCTCTTCAGATGAACTGCTCTTGGCCTCAGCAGTTTTCCTTCCTCGTTTCATTCTGCAAAAATAGTAATAATAGAAAAAATCTATACATTTTGTAAATGTAACAGTATCAATAAAAAAGAGATGAGGTGAGAATATATGGTTTCTGTAAACACACTTTGGCAGGTTTCTTTTTCCTCCTTTATATGGAGAAGTGAAAAAGAAACAATAATTCCTCAAACCAACCCACAAGTTGCTATGATTTTGAAGTGGTAATCCAAAAATAACAAGGAAGGGAAATGTCAGGCAAGAAAGTAAATAACAAGTGTGTGCATGTTTGCAGGCACTGCATCTTGCAGAAACAGTATCTGTCAAGTTCATTTTATTCCCAGAAGAACCTTTATTTCTTTCTTTTTAAAAAGGTTACTTTGATATGCACCTATTTTAAATCAGTACCCTTAAAAAACCTATTTCTTCAAGAATGTTGGTGTGCTTCTGGTTTTCCAACTAACTTGTAAAGAGGGATTTTGAAAGATTTCCAGTAATAGTGTGGAAGCTTTAAACCACAAAAAGTTTCCAAAAGAGTGGGAAAACTTTCGTCAAAATCATACTAAATTCAACAAGTCTAAGGCAAAAGGTTATTTCATTCTCAAGAGCATCCACAGTGGCTTCACACAAGTTCTACCTTAAGTTACATTATTAAAGAGGGGATAAAAACCCCACCACTACATAAATCTGGGATAAATCTAGCACTGCATTTTGATCAAAGTGTATTCTTTTATACATGCCAGCTTACAATTGAACTTAGCAGCCCACTGTTTTTTTTAAAGGCTCAATGCAATGCATACCATATCCTAAAGGGTGATGAATGAGCCTCACACTGAACTAGAACACACTCCATTCTAGTTTCTAAAAAGCTGAGAGAATCCCGAGGAGGGGTGGGCTTTACACGTATAAACGCCTCCCAAGCCTCCATGATTTCTATAAGCTAAACATGTACTTCATACATACTGAAATCATTCTGGTTTAACATTCAAATACAATTACACATATAAGATTATCACATCCCCATCCATGGGGGACCTGGACACTTAATTATCCTTGCTATGTACTGCAACTAAACAGAAGTTCAGAAGTCTCTTTTTAAAAACAAAGTGTAATAGATATAAAAGTGAAAAATTATACTAATTATCATCCAGCAAATCATAGGTTATTTTCTCAAAGCCAGCATCTCCTTACCTATCTTTAAAGCACTTTAACCTTACCTACTCCCATGACAAAAGCAAACTGTCACTTAAGATCAGAAGCTATTCATAAAAGGATGTAAACAAACTTGAACAACTGTCATGAAAGACTGACAAACAGAATTTGTATCTTGATTTTCTTCTACTTCATTTTCTAATTCCAGTGGCACTTGGGGGCAAGCATAAGATGAAAACACTACTGTAAAAAAGATCTGTATTTACTGCAATTCACAGCTCATGACTATGAGATGATGCAAAACACGACTCCTGTGCTGAAACAAGTTTTCCACCTGGCAGAGAGGTCTGCTGCTGAGCCACTAACTTCACTGGTAAAGAAGAAAAGCAAGAAAAGTGAATAGTGACTTAGAAACATCTGCAAAATAAACCTAATCAAGAATTAGATGAGCAAATCCACTGTAAACCTGCCACGTTTGTCTTTAAGACAATTACTAAGCACAGTCCCAGAATATTACTTGTAATAAACTAGTCTGAAATGTAGTATTAATTTAAACATTAGGCTAAACAGATATTCCTAACAACTAGGTTGTAACAAGCAATTACCATGTGCAAGCTATTCACTTGCCAAATTTGGGATGTTTGATGTCTTTAAGTTTTTCCAAAGCCATCTCTTGTTAATCTGTTAAAAACTAAAGGTAATGGAGACTTGGCTCTCCAAGTCTTCCTCTAGCAAGATCCTGCCTAATCTTTTACTAATAAGGTAATACATGTGCATAGATTTTCTAGTTATGTAGGCTGCTTTTATCACTGCTTCAGGGGGACAAGTTCTGCATTTTCTCCTTTACCACATTCTAGATGCTATTGCGCATGTACAGTACAGCCGATCCACATATGCCACATGCTTACTGTAACTGATCTTTACAAAGACAAGAGGACTACCTCTGACACCTTCATTTTCTTATGAAAAGACCATGAGTGAGTGCCACTGACAAAACTGTGAATGTGTACTAATTTTTCAGCTGTAAAATTAACTTCCGAGAGATGACTGACAGAAGTGGCCCAGGTCATCCACAGCCAACTTACATGCTGCACCTCTGAGCTAACTTGCATGAGTTCTAAAGTAGTTAATTTATATGATTACAGATCAAAAGCCACTCTGGACGTTGTGGGGTACTATCCCAAGTTAATAAATTAACCTGCTCATCTAATTTTTGTCATCTTGTTTCAGAAATTAAAGTATTAGAATAGCTTTTTAAGAACATAACTGGTTTCAACTTCTTAACATGCCTAACAATAAAACAAATGCAAAATTGAAAGAATGCAGATTTGCCTACAGAAGTTTCCAGTCTTATAAAAATTATTTATTAAAAAAAAGACCAGTTAAAAGAATAAACTCTTCTGCAAATTTAATATAGGAAGAGGCACTGCTATCAGGCAGTTCAGTTCATTTTATGTATCTGATAGTCTAAACATGTAAATATTTTAAATCCAAGGCCAACAGAAATATGTTTTCAGCAAGGAAGACACTGATGCTGGCACAATATTGTATAGGTACAACAAATTTTCCAAACAATGACTGCTTATCACCTCCTACAATGCTTGAACCATCAATCCTGCTTTTAACTCTCTCAGGTACGTGCAGGAGACACTTATCAGTGATCAGTTTTTCCATGTTGCTGCTATAATCAACTCTGCTTTAAAATCTCAGGAAAGGAAAGCCAAAAAACAGGAATAGCCAACCCTGCCAGGACAGAAAGATGAGTGAAATCAGGATGCGTGACTCTTTAAGACGTTCCAAGTACATTTCTCAACCTACTGTAATGACTTGTTTCAGAACTTACTGCTCTGAACTCCGCACCTGGGTGCAACCCACTCTATCTTGTTTGCAATAGTCATGTTCAACCAGAGTCACATAGTTCAGTCAGCAAGTAGGAGGAGCAAAGCACATGCTTAAAGTGGGTTTTATTGCTGAGTGCGGTGCAGACGAGACAGTTCCAAAACCAACCAACCAAACCCATCAAACCAAAACAAAACTCAAACCAAACAACCCCAAAATAACAAACCAAAAAAAAAAAAAAAAACAAAACCAAAAAAAAAGAAACAAAAAACAAACCAAAACCCAAAACCCTAACTAAACCCCAAACAACAAAACCCGAACCCAAACTCCAAAACCACAAACACCCTAAAACCACAAGCCAAAACCCAAGCAACTCTGCACGGCTGTTTCCGTCCTGCTGCTAACGCTTTCCCATGAACAAGCCTAACTGAGATCGTGGTGTTGCTTTACACCTGAAATAAGGCTGTTCCAGAAATAAAAGGAGTACGCTAATGGAGAGAACGTACTTAAAGACCCCTATCGGCCACGGAACACCAGAAACCAACGATGGGTTTACAATCGGCTGCTGTCACATTAGACGGCTGCGAGAGAACGACACCCTATAAACACGAAGGGCTAGGCTTTAAGCCCCGCCACCCTCGGTGAAGCTTCACCTCAGTGTCGGCTACTTCCGGCCGAGCCCCAGCCCGCGGGGACCCCGCTCCCAGGCAGGGTCCCTTCTCGGAGCCACCCCCCGGCCCGGCATGCAGCCAGGGTCCGGACGAAGATCCTGCGCCGCCGCCCACCCCCTTCCAGCCCCTTCACCTGACGGCTCCCTGCTGCGCTTCGCATTAACCGGGACTCGGGCCGCGCTGGCGTCTCCGCTCCGACCACATCAGCTCCCTCCACCGAAGCGTACCCACAACACCTCCTCCGCTCCCCGTCTGTCCGTGTCCTGTCCTGTCCGTGTCGCCCCGTCCCACCCACGTCGTTGTTCCCTTCTCTCCCTCCCTCTCTGTTTACTTCCCAGCAGCGGAAGCGACGCAAGTCGGCCAAAATGGCGGCGGGCGGGCTGTGAGGCGGCGCGCCCCCTTCCCTTCCCTTCGCAGGCGGGAGGTTGCTGCCCGCTGCGGTAGTGAGGCCCGGAAGCGGTGGGGATCAGCGGGCTTGTTCTGCTCCCGCCTCCTCGGCAGCTCCAGCTGCCAGCTCAGTGCCTTCGGCCGGTGGGTGTGCTTGTCTGCCGCACTGAGGAGCGGTGTGGAGGGGGTTCGGTCTGGTGCTGAGCGGCCGGGAAAGGGGGAAGTGAGGTCTAGAGAAGTATAGTGGGGGTAGTACTGATAGAGGAGCGGCACTGCTGATAGAGCCAATTATCGCAGCAATTTGAAAGCTCTATGTGTGAAAAACGAATTCACTCCTCTAAATGAGATAAAAGGTTTTATTGAGGGACAAAGTCAATAAAGCAAAAGCAAACAGCGCTGG
>JBCJKH010046907.1:0-14769 GCA_039877255.1 Loriculus beryllinus | reverse complement strand
CCTTGCTTGAAGATGTTACCTTTTTCTATAAACTTCTTCACCTTCCTCTTCTCCTGAAACCATTACAGCTACAACAGCCCAGCTGCAGAAGCTTAACCCTCTCCTACGTTTCACTTGAAGTCAGGAAGACCTGGATTAGAGTCATAAGAGCAACCTAGACAACATGTGCATCTGTGGTCATCTCATTTACCTACCTCCCCCTTTTCCATTCTTGTTGCCTGACATTGATTGATTTCTCTGTATTCTTTCTCCTTCTGCGTGGCTTACCCTTCTCTGGGAGGGTGTTGAAGATCAGCTTGGTCAGGTTGATACTGGCTCTGCAGGGAGGTCCCAGTAAAGACAGTTGCTAGAAAAAAAAACCCAAACGTCTGCAGAAACCCACTGTCTTTATTTGCCTTCCTGGAGAAGAGTAAGAAGAGGCAAACGGCTATACTTTCCTTGAGTACTCTTGTGGGCTGTCATTATATTCTTAGGGTATTTTCTGTGTCTGATACATCTCATCTGTCTTAATAATCCTTGCTGGATCTCCCTTTTAAGTACTTGCCCAGCCTTGCCTTGAACCCCTGTAAACTTTTCACATTACCATCTTCTCATAAGCACCTACCACCTTTCACACAACAAACCATCTCTTTTCATTTGCTGTGGGCTTGTTTGGTTACTTTCCTTTGATACTCCTAGTTCTTGGGTTGGACAAGATGGCTAACAAGTAATCCTCACCCACTCCCCCAGTGGACTCAAGATTTATTAAATCCTCCTTACCTACCTCTTTGGTAAGCTGAATCATCCCAACCCATTGAGCTGTTCTTTACAGAGAAGCCATTCAAGACCTTCTCTTGTACTTGTCCTTTTGTGAGCCTTCCCCTGCTGTATTCCTGCTGCTTTGCACTGATGTAACTATATGGTGACACTATCCGTGTAGTTCACCTCACTGCTAAAGGGAGTTTTGGGGCATTTTGCATTGCTTGAGTGACTAGAATTAGCTATCTGTTTTGGAGAAGCTAGCCCTTATTTTCAAAGGCTTTTTATTACATGAACATTTTCAGTGAAACAGCAATTATTATGAATCCTGAAAGAGGACTCTTTGCAGCTTCCAATTACGATTCTGGCTGCATCAGATTTGAATGTCATTTGCTATTTAGGGAACATCTGAAAATGCATTTTGGGAGGTGTCTTTCATTTCATCTCTGGTGGCTAACATTATTTCTAATGCTAAAGGAAATTAAAAAGTGCTTCCTGCTTAGAATCAATTAGTTTTAATGAAAAGGAAAAAAAAAAGTTTCTATATACTGGCCACATGGCAGCTTCACTGTAGAGAGAGGAAACCAACGCATCTGAAAGCAGTGCCAGGATGGTGTATCTGTGCTGCTTTTTAAGTTCATCTGCACCTAGAATGACTTGATAAAGCTTTGCTGGCCTTTGAAATGGGAGGCAAGATCAAGCTGCAAACCAAGCTGTGTCTGCTCTAAGGAATGTCCTAAAAATGCTCAATACATCTGATGTGTATGCAGGCAGTTCAGTTCAGATGGGCTGATTAGGTCATATGCCATTTATTCTCTTTGCCTGTTGGAAGCTCAGCAAAGTATAAAGGGTAAAGGCTTGTGAGATTTTGGGGTTTGAGAGCTGCGGTTTGAGGATCTGGGAACTTCTGGTTAACTCATGTTACGTGAATTTAACTCCTATCAGATGCTGGCATGTTGCTTCACCTCTCTTGGATTATCCAGATCTCATGACACGGGGTTTATGCTGGCCAAGGAAAAGGAGTTGACTTGGCATAAAACCTGCTGTGACACAGTCTAATCAGATCTGAGCCACCAGCAGAGCCTCACCTGAGCCAGTACCTCATGTCCCATTCAAGGTGTGCTGCAACAGGATTCAGTACACTCAAATGATGCCTGCGGGTGCTTTCTTGTGCTTGTGTTTGTGTTTGTGTTTGTACCTTTCTGGTTTGTAAACATGCACAAGTAGATAGGAAAAAAGTGGTACAGTGAATTCCAGCGTTAAGTCAAATGACTACTGGATTTTATCAAGAGCTCACCCAACTCTACTAAAAATTTGGTTGTCATGTGTTAGTTTGGAGCCCTTTGGTTTGGCCTCAGATGTTTTTATTCTCTTTATGGTATTTACTGAAAGAAAAAGAAGAAAATAACTGCAGGTGGCATTGTGCAAAAATTGCATGTTTAGAATGGTAGTGCTGCATTTTGGCTTTTCCTCAAACGCAAGTGTGATACCTTGCCCCCTTTTAAGCCAAGTACTGGTTTAGAAGAGTAGAAACCAAAATAATAATCCTCCCCCAAATCAGAATCCCACTGAAAGCAAACACTGCATTGCACAGTTTTCCTCCTGTCTGTGTGGGGAGAGGTGGTAAGAGAAGGTTGGGACAGGAGGATATGAAGGAGGCACCATGTGTGACAGATGTTAGTCATGTTGTTTGATGCTCAAGCTGCACTTAGTGCATCAGTGAGGATGAGGAAATGTAGAAACATAAATAAACCTTTAATTAAACATAATTGAACATGCTCATCCAATCCAGGGTTTTTGTATTCGTTTTTTTTTTTTTTTTTTTTTAAAGATGCATATTATCAAGGAGTCTGGTAAAGAATTTTATTTAATGTCTGAGTAACATTCCTAACTTGGTTTGTGTTTTGGAATCCCAAAAGCTGCTTGGCTAGGAAACTCCAGAAACACTTGAATTTATTTGAACTGCATGTCCTGGAGCCTTGCCTTGATTTGGATGAGGTACTTAAGCTGAGGGGAGACCGAATAAGGAGGCCTGGCCATGTGTTTTGTACAGTGGGGTTTGCAGGCAGAGATTTAATAAGGGAGATTTATTCCATTTTATTCAATGTTACTGTTATTTATATGCCACTTTTAAAAGCCTGCGTGCTTCCTGCAAACATCTTGGTGTACTTGCAGGCCTGTCTTGTGTTTTGATTTTTGCTTTAAAATGGAAAGCAGAGTTAGGGTTATTACCTCTTTAAGTCAAATAGAGATGTTTATAAAGCATTCATCTGGGCATATGTGTGTGACCCAAAATTATGCTGCTTTCACCCCGGGGTGACCAATAACTTAAAGCTTTCATAAGTGCAGTTGTGTGTGGTTAAACCTAGCTGAAATCTAGAGCTTGTGGCAGTGACTAAAAAGATTTAATCAGATACTGCATTAGGTTGCACTGTCTTAGTCCTGACATCCAGACTTCAGAGAGAGCCTTTGGTCTGGGCTTCCCAGCAGTACTGCTTCCCATGATGGGCTGAGCAATGGGGTGTGAAGCAGCCACCAGCATCCAGGAGCTGGAATGCCCTGCTCAGCCCTGAGGGATGCCATTTGTTTCTCTGTTCAATTCTTTCTTCCCTCTTGCTTGTTTAAACGTTGATAATCTCTTTGGTACAGTGGATATTTGTTGCTGGACTTAGCTGTAAAGCTCCCGCAAAGCTCAGGGTGAAGGCAGGGAGCAGCTGGCAAGACGTTCCTCTAATGGATTCAGTTAGCCCTCCCTGCCTCATGTTCTTGTGTCCACTCACCTCTTTATTTTGCTTCCTTTCTCTTCACTGCCATCTCCTTGCTCTCTCTATTCCACTTCTCACTTCTCTGTTCCTAGCACCTGCCACTTGGATTGAAGAGTTCCCATCTGCTCATGACCTGATGGGACACATCCTGGCCTAGAAGCTGGGAAGAATTGGTACTAGATAGGAGAGATGCAAAGATGCAAGAAGCAAAATACATGTAATTTTTTTACTCCAGGCTTCTGATGGTCAAAATGGATGACAAATGCTATTTGTGCTGCTCCCTCCCTTTGTTTAAGTGAAGGGGAAGAGCGTGGCTCTGGAGGATCAGTCTCATTTTGTCTGGCCTTTATGCCATTGTAGGGAGGTCCTCAGAGAAATCACAGAAAAGCATGTGCCTCATGCGAGTACTGCCTTCTGTTGTGAATTCATAGCACCTCGTGGTGTGTGCCTTTCTCTGAGCGGGACCTGAGTGTCACAAGCCAATGAGGGAAGAGCCAAAGCAGAAGCCTGCTGGGATGCTGCATATTCACACTGACTCAAGATACTCACCACCTTTCTCAGCTCTAGTTATGTGGCAGCATTAAATATGACCATGGGCATCTATCTAAAAGATTTAAGTGCATCTGGCTTTTTCCAGCCGTGCAGGTGAATGAAATTTTCTCTCCCTCTCCAGCTCTTCATAGAGACCAGCTCCCTGATGCCTGGGTTGCCAGCCAGCCACAAGCTTAATTGAGGCTGTCATCAAAAGAAATGAGTTTCCAGATGAGCTGAGTTCAAGCAGGTCTGGATGTGAAGCGTGCATCTGCCCATTCCCTTTTGTCCCCCTTCCCCTTCTGCCTTCTGTTTTTTCTTTTCTCTTGCCTCTGTTTCTATTTTTTAATATTTTATTTTGAGGTTATGAATGTGCATGTGCTCCCCTGATCACGAGGGGTGAAACTCTGGATCCAAGTAACTTCAGAGAGGCACACAGGCAATCCAATGCAGTGCAGGGACCTGCTGCTTGAAGGGTGGTGTAATGCTGGTATTGTAAAGCATTGGTGAGGGGCATGTTCCTTAGAATCATAGAATAAACTTGGTTAAAAAGACCTCCAAGATCATCAGGTCCAACCGTTACCCCAGAACTGCCAAGTTCTTGGCATAGAGCATCTTCTGTCTGCAGCCAGGCTTCTAGAAAAGGCTGGGAAGGAGAGAAAGTCTGGTGCAATTAACATCTCTTACAGTCTGTTTCCTAGCATCCCTATGCATCATCTCACTTGAACAGTTTCTAATGCTGTGCCCTAGACAGGGTGGATTGTTTCTATTAGGCCACTGCTCTGTGTGTTGATCACTTGTATTTTTTCGGTACTTAATCTCATGTTGTTAGGCTTTAAAGGCTGGGTTTTGCTGGTGCCCTGGAGTGGCCAGGGACGATCATTCCTCTTTCAGACTCCCGTCTCAGTGCAGCGCAAGTGTGATTAATTCCTCAGAGCACTACTGCTTTCGGTAGCACTTTAAACACTCCCATTGTTCCAGAGCTATAGTGATGGTTGAAGTGTGTTAGGACCTCCACTATGCCATGGAGCAATCTCTTTCCAAATGCCTGTGTCCTCTAGGTTTGTCTGGGACATAGGAAACATCTGTGCCCTGATGATCTTGACAGGCTGAGCTGCACAAAACCTCTACAGGTTTTGGGCTACAACTCCAGTATCTCTACTGAGATATCCTCCATACACTTTAAGTCCTGAAGTCACCAATACTGTTGTTTATCCAGTTATTCTGAACGTACCATGTAGCCTTATCAGTGCTGCCGACACTAGCTCAGGTCACCAGATAATACAGCTCCATCTCTTAAAGGAGATAAGTTGTTCCCTATTCCTAATGTCACTTGGCAGTTTGCTTCCCAGACCTCCTGAAGACCAAATGTGATTCCCTGTGCATCTAGTCCAACAGAAAAGGTCAAGGGAGGTAGCAGAAAGAGGCATGACAGATGGAGAGACCACTCTGTGCTGTGAGGGAGCTGGCAATTACTTATTGATTAGCTCAGGAGGTGATGCTTCAGCTTTTGTAAGTGGCATTGGTCTGGAGGGGGCTCCAGTGCAGATGCTGAGTGAGCACCTGCATTAGAGAGATGGGTTTTTCTTGGTGAGTAGGGTTGAGGAAGATAATGGTAGATCCCACCCCAGGCTTTGCTGTCTCTGAGGAGTCTCACTTAGCCTGGCGCTGACAGCTGCGTTATTAACTGAGTGAGAGGAGGTGAGGTGAAGCCTGGGCTCTCCTCCTTTACCCCCACGTCAGCACAAAGGCCAAGACATTGGCAGTGAAGAATGATACCAGCAGTTCAGAGCTGTGAGTGTTATCTTATTCTTTTGAGCACTTTATGCTGCACATCACCGTATCTATTGAGGGCTGGACTGTAGTAAACAGGGACAGTGCTGCTGAATGCAGCAAACCATTTCCCTCTCGACCCACTGTGACAAGGAAGCAAAGCAGGGCTTCTCCCACCACATGGGGATTTGTTCTAGCTAACAAAATTCATGGTTTGGGAGGCCACGGAGCCAAATGCCACCAATGGGTTTCATAAAGGGCTAGATGATTTTATGGCCAATAATAACATTTGTAGTTATACATGCTACAGTAAGATAAGGCTAATCAATTCTCATGCTTCAGGTCAGCAGATGATTGCGGCAGGGGTCAGGAAGGAATTATTTCCTCACCATTTACAGCTTTACTTAATTGGCCAGATGCATTAAGAGCCTTTTAATTATTTTTTTTTTTCCTCTTCTGTCCTCTGAAGCATATGGAATTAAGCACTTCCAGAGACAACGCTCTGCACTGGTAGGGTACCAGTACTCTTGTCTGGCAGGGCAAATTTTGCCTGCATTAATGAACCCTTTTAATGCTGGGATTTTTTTGCTGGAAGTTAGCAGGGTGTTTTTTATTCCAGAAGAGGATATTTTATTACAGCTTCCTGATGTAACTTGGGGGAAAATTCATTTGGTTCTTCATAACAAATAATGTGTTTAAGACCTGCTCTCAGCTTAGGGCCAGAGCTGGATGGGAATTTTCCACTGCAGTGGAAATGCTAGTTACATGGGCATAGCAATTTCTGTAATTCTTGATTTCCAGCTTACACTGTACAAAAAAGCTAACAAACAAACAACCAAAGCCCAAAAACTGGGGCAAATCCAAATTGAAGAGCTTTGCTTGGGATTGAATTATATTCTTTGCTTTAAATGAATCAAAACCTCCAGTTAGTAAAAGCGATGCTGGAGAGCTTCTGCCAGGGCTGGTTTTGGGGAACTGTAGTGCAGATGCCCTGTTCCTTGGCATGGGCTGTCCTCCTTGAGGAGATCTCATCTTTACTGTGTTCTCTAATGTCATACCCTTAGCCAGAGGAAAGGAACATCCTGGAAAACAGACTGAAAATCCCAAGCTACCATTCCTATGACTCCACATGACTTTGCAGAAACACACAGTTTACAAGTCCAGCTCTGAAGGGATCTCAATGCATCCCAAGTTAAGATAAAACTGAGTTTTTCTTGATTCCATTCTGAGTCTCACTTTGGGGGAAACTCCATTACATCTGTCTGAGTTGGTTAAGCAAGCAGCAGCACAGAGCTCTTTGGGCTTCTCATACCATTTCCTTGCTGCTGGCTGGAGCTGGTTATGTTATAATCCACCTCTGCGCCAGCTCAGGATTTGTCTAGAAGCACCGTTCTCTTTCATCAGGAAAAAAGACATATGCCATCCATTTCAATGAAAAATGCATAATGCCTTTTCCTCTTCAGAGGAAACCTGCAAAAGAATTTTTCATTTCAGAAGCTTTCCACTGAAAACCTGCTTTTATACCGAAGAATATTTTTTAAATTATTTTTTCCATTTGATTAAAACAAAAATAATTTAAAAAGCAGCAGATCTGGGATGTTTAAAATATTCTCTTTAAATTAAAAGCTCCAGTTGCTTTGTGGGACTTTCAGGTGAGCTGAAGTTTGCCCTGATTCAGACTGGAGAACCACAGTCCTTGGGCCAAATTTCTTCTCTACTGGTTTTTTTTCGGGTTTTTTGTTTGTGTGTTTCTTTTTGTCTTGTTTTGCAAACTTTAGGAGTTGCTGAACTTTTGTCTGACTTATGAGAGCAAAATATATAAGCATCTCCCCTGCTCTTCAGGAGAGCAATAGTGTATGCTTCCCTACTCTAATTTGTCACATTTCTTTTAGCAGGAAGGAAAGCTCCAGGCAAAGCCTGACACTGCCATATATGTTCGACAAGTGGGCTTCATAATTTGCTCCAATCTGCCTGATTTGTAGCCATTTTTAGCTTCTCTTTCTGCCTTCTGTCTCTAGAAGGGCTGTCCCCCTCCAGCCTCAGGGCAGTGAGCTTGATGTGGGAAAGGCTGCCTTGCCTCTCCTGTTTTGTCTCCATGCAGGAGTAAATGTGAGGTGCATAATGAGGTGATTAGAATGATTATAAGAAGACAGTGATGTGAACTGTCTTATCTCCTCTGGGACTTCGACCGAGGTGACTACGTGGGAGACTGGAAGTTGCAGCAAGGTAAGAAAGAGGAGGGTGGGAGTGAGACTGGGGAGCCTTAACTTAGGCTGTGATGCTAAGGAACGTCTTAACTGACTCTGTGGTTAGGCTCCTCTTGAGGCAGCTTCCAACTTGTGCAAACCATCGTATTCATTTTATTCATTTTTATTCATTTATTCTTGCTCCTTAAAATCCCAGGCTGCCCCAAGAGTAAGGAACCGGGGTCTTGTGGAGTGTTGTGGAGATTCAGACCCTTCCCATAGGCTGAACTAAGTGAAGAGTTTCCATCTCAGTTCTTCAACAAGTGCTTCCCAAAAAATTTCATTCAGCTCATCCATAAGTCAAATAAACTCTGCAAAAACTCCACACCTAGGGAAAAATACCTGTGAGAATCTCTGCCACAGGATTCAGCTTTCTGAAGTAGCTTGCTCAGGATGGAAAGGGTTGCAGGCAGCTCAAAGCATTAAGATTTAAAGAGGGAGAGCATTACAAGGGCATTCACCTAGCTGAAGGCAAGACCCTGCTGGGCTGCTATGCTCCAGTGCCTTGCAGCAGAGATGTATCCTTCTGTCCCGGCTTCTGTCTCCCTGTGTCTGAGCACATCAGAAGTTTAAGTGCACTTATTGCCAGAGAATATATTGGGGGTGGGGTTGTGGAGGGGGTGAGGGGGTGGTCCATTCCCCCATGCTCACAGAGGGGATTTTGGGTTCTGAAGTGGTGCCTGGGACAGCAGTGAGCCTTGCAAGCTTCAGCAAGGTTGCCAGAGATGCTGGGCTGTGTCTTCATCTGCAGCAGTCACACCTCTCCTTTTGCCTATGGAGAGATAGAAATAAATAAATTTGGGGTTATTAATCAGATTAATCGTAAAATTTCCACAAATCACTGCCCTGTTTCCCAGTCTATAATCACTTGCCTTCCACAATCGATCAGATAGTACCAGTCAATATTTTAACTTTTTTCAATACAAGACTGCAGTACTATGGTTTGTGCATTGGGCAGGGATAGCATAGCCCAAGCAATCATTATTGCCATTGTTTTAATAAAGACTGGGAAGAGGGAGGTTCACATGCTACAATGGGAACTTCAGAAAAATGCACCAGGAGAATGGCAAATTAAATCTTTCAGCTGTGTTTTGCTTTTGGTCTGCATTTATTTCCTATCTGGTTGAAACTTCCTGCATAAAGCTCTACTGGACCTGTGGCCAGGGAGGTCTTGGCTGAGTTTCAACCACTGTAGCCTCAGTTCTGCCTTGTTTTTGAACCTAATGTTTAAGTTACAACTGAGCTCCCTCTCAGCAGAGCTGTCTAAATAAGAAAGAAGAGAGGAAGATTATACCTGTTCTCCCAATTGGAAAAAAATCTGCTATTACTAATGAAATGTTGAGACTTTGAAAATGCAAGTCAGTTCTTCATTTTGATACTGCAGAACTGACTCTATGGGTAGGGAGAAGCAATATGACTACTAATTGCACACAAATTCTCTATTTCTTTTAATTGTTCCGATAACTTATTTACTTTTGAGATACTCTGTGGATACTTTGCTTGTTTACTGTCTCTTCACATTACTATCACTTTTCCTGCCCTGACTGATGAAGCACATTCATCATTTCTTTTCATTTGGTATGGACAGGTACTGTTGGTCTTATTATAAGAGCTTGCTTAGAAAAAGAGCTTCTGGCAAAATGGTTAATATAAATTTAAAACAGAATAAGTGATCTATAGGGAAAAGGTAGAAGGAGTTTGAAGAAAACACCCTATGAACATCACTTCAAGAGCAAGGAGGAAGATCTAAGCAGGATCAACTTATTTTGTAGATAGGGCGTCCTGGTTTCTGCTGGATTAGAGGTAATTTTCTTTCAGCTTTCAAATTGGAAGTGTTTTCAACATTATTCTCATATTAAATTCAAAACAAAGCACTGTAGTAGCTACTAGGAAGAAAAGTAACTCTATCCCAGTATAAACCAGGCCACAGGGAAAGGAAAAGTTTGGACCAGTACAACAGGGGAGATCGGAGAACAGGTATTGAGACTGTGTCTTGCCTTGGTCCTTAGGCCATCAGGGCTCCAGTGAAATACCTCCAGAAGCATTTCTGAATGGTTTGAGGACTTTACTTGGACATTCAGGCTTAACTAGAAGGTGGCATGTGGGGTGCAGCCACAGTGTCTGCATAACCCCTAGTGTACAGCACATTACCAGATACAGATGCATGCATTTATCCTTGTGTGTGTCAGGACAGCAGGGGAATACAGCTCAATTTCTATGCCATCACAGGAAGATGTTGCTAACCTGGCCCTCTTCAGCAATCCCTTTTCTTCCTTTCCATGTTGCTGCCTTTCTGCACAGTTTGGTCACACAGTGAGCTTACCTGTTGTGCCTCAGAGATGTTCTTCCTGCTTCTGTAGGTAGCCAAAAATACTTGCTAGATTTCTCTCCTTTTTTGCTGCATTCAGGGATCCAGCCAGGTGTTTCTTGCTCAGCTGCGTGTCCAGTTCTCTTCTTCTTTCCCACCTATTGCAATAGCATTTCTTCCTCCCGTGGAGCTGTTGGACAGCTGTGCTCAGCTACAGACTACAGCTACTGTCCTCCTTTGCCCACGTTTGCTGAAAAAGAGGCTGTAAGAGCTATTTTAATTTCCTCAGGTTTACCTTCAGCTTATTGCTTCTTGGCTCCAAGGACTCTTACATAAATCTAAACTAACCAGTTTTCGGCCAAGATTCAAGACCTATTCTGTATCTTATTTCCAATATGCTCTTTGTAATGTTTTGTCTCTGGACAATTTTTGCATCTAATTTTGCAGTGAAAGTAACCTAAACTGGCTGAAATAAGCGTTTCAAAGATGACTTGATTGTAAGCCAGCACTGGGGGCTGCCTTATATAGATGTTTCCAAAGCATTTTCTTCTGTAATAGCCCAAAAGCTGGTCTCAGAGGAGGGTCGTGGATCAGAGTTATCAACACAGGTTTTTATGAATCATGAGACTTGCACTCAAATTTCAATTCAGATAAAACATGCCAATTGAAGTGTATCTTTCCCTTGTCACTCCTGCAGAGAAAGATTTTATTAACACCAATTGCATGGAAACAGGGGTCAGCTGCAGTGCCCCCATGTAGATAAAAAGACATTAATGCACTTAGGCTGTGACAGCAAAGAGCAGCTGGTTTTATTTAATGTTCCTTCTAAATCCAGTGGGAATTTTGAGTGAATGGTGCTGGACTCAGACTGAGTTCAATGACAGATCCCTGGGGCAGAAAGGCTGTGAAGGAGCATCCTGTGGTACATAGTGTTGGTAGCAAGATCTCAAGTGGCCCCAGTTTATGTGGTAGCATGTTGTGATGACCTTGGGATCACTGGAAATGAATGAGGATGTTGGATCTGAGGACAGACAGATGACCACAGGCAAATCCTGCCCAGACGCCTGCCAAGCTGCAGTGGCTGGCTGCTGGCATAGCTTTTGTCAAAGGGCTGGGAGCATACATGGGGTTATTTCTACCACTCACTTGCCTGAGCTCAAGCTGCTGTCATGGTTTGTGTATCCTGGTTTTCTCTTCCCAACAGATTCATTTTTCACTAGCTCAAATTACTGTCAGAGCTGGAGATGAACTGTAGCCTGACCCAAGCAATAGATATGGAAACCTTTGAGAAAGGGCTGTCGTTGATGTGGGAACACACATCTGCATCCTGGTCTGGAGTCGTGCATCCACTGTGGTTTCTCTCACAGGGTCCCTGAGCAGGAGAAGGACTGTGGTCCTTGCATATACTACAGGGCAGGAATGCACATTTCTCAGTCCCATGATCCTGTCCCCAGCATGATTTGATGCTGCTATGACTTCCTCCGTTGCAAGCTCGATCACAAGTCTCATCTCATAGCACAGGACAGCATTGTTAAAAAGGCCGAGGTTTTAAAGCTCTGCTGCACACGCTGCTCCTGCCTGGCATAGCCAGCTGTGATGATGGATGTATCTCTCTGTCCTCGGCAGGAATTGTACAACACCTCATGACTGTGATGCCCGATCAATTAGTACATCTCCTTCCATCAAGCAGACTATTTTGACGAGCCTGAAGCTGGCTTCCTGAGGTGTGGGCTCCAACCTGCCTGTGCCTTTTGCAGCACATGCACGGTCTCCTTGCTGATGGGGGAGGGAGCTGCTTCTAGAAAAGCTTTTTCCTCCTAGGTCATCTAATTTGAAGCTTTCTACTAAATAGGCTGCTTGACATTTTTTGAGATAAAGGTCAACATCCTCTGATAGACTCCAGGATTTTAAGGTAAGTGGAGGAAATGGCATTGGTAGGCTGATTTTGATAATGATACTAATCTTGTATCTGATCTTTGATAACGGTACTAAGCTTGTCAGTGTACTGCTCATATCTCTGAAAATGTGGCTGGTGTCTTTCTTTGGCAGAACCAATGCTTATTAGCACATTAGCACAGAGGAGCTTCACTGGAGACTTTTAACTTGTTCAAGAGCTGTAGTACTAAATGCAGAAAAGGAAGCTTGAATTGTTTTTAGGCAAAAAAATCAATGAGAACAAGTGGTTTTGGCTAAATATGGTTGCAGCCTCCTGAGACAGCTTTCCCAAACTTGATACATGTTTTCTGATTAATTATTGTAGTGGTGAGCACATATTTGACACACCAGTCAAAATGCATTTATGAATGGGGACTTTCTTGTTTCAGAAATCATTTCCAAATGCTACAAATCCTTTTATTCAGGCAGAGGAGGACAGAGACTTTGTAATTTGTACTACTGAAGAAGCCATGAGGTTTGGGAAGCTTTGCGCTTTGGGAAAGGTGAGAAGTGGTTCAGTACAGGGTTGCATTGCATCCTTATAGGCTGTGGGTGATGGATTGTGAAGCACCTCTCATACTGTATGTTGGGGAAGGTTTCTGGCCATTGTGTGAATGCTTTCGAAATGCACAAGGTAGAGCAGAAAGAAATATGTTAGGACTGGGGAGGTTTATTTATCCTTCAGACCCAATGGTTACAGTGCTGGGGTGTGGAGATCGGGTTTAGACCTTCTTGCGCTCAATGGATTTGGGACCTTGGTCTTTGAGGCCAGATGCTTACTGTTACAAGGAAGGCTGCAAGCATGGCAGGGAACAAAAGCTGCTAGCTTTCCTCTCAAGTGCTGCTTGGTCTGTCTGGAAGACTGGTCCGTAGAAATGAGCTGGTGATGGCATTGCAATTCCTGCAGCAATCTTTTGAGATCTTCCTGAGCCTGGAATAGGAAGAAGGTCTACCTCAGTAGGCTCTTATAATAGTTATGTCAGTGTGTGGTTGCATAGTACACATGGGGCTGATGTCTAGAGAGAAATGCCCAGTTTAAGACTGCAAAGTATGTTGAGGATTCCTGAGAGGACTCTCCCAGCACAGCTTTGCCTTACCAACTCTGATCTCCCAAGGATTCTTCAGGAGATCAGAGCTTTTAGGGTCTGGTTTCCTGTGTATTGCTGCCCTTCGTGCTTTGCTGTCTCTTGTGAATGCTACATTAAATTTCTTAAGATAGGATGGTCTTCTAGATGGTCCTCTGGTTCCAAACATGATACATAGCATCCATTTTCAGGTAGTCTTAGAGCCAGGTAACTTGCAGTCTTCTCGTCCTCTCTGTAAATGCCTGTTGCTTTTTCTCAAGAGCTCCATGCATGGTGTTCTCAGAACCTGGCTTATCTGAGTTTGCTTTCTCCTCTGCACAGTTTGTGTCTCTGCGTATTGTCATGCACTTCCCACGGTCCCAACAGCTTTTATTTCTGGCCTATGATCTATTGCTGAAAGCTGATTAACATCTCTCATCAGGTGGATCAGTTATTGCTCTGTATCTGGCTCAAGCCAAGGGGCTGTAGATGTTGGATTTCTTTGATAAGGCGCCAAACTGTCATTCTGAAGTCTGAGCCAAAACACTGAGTAATGCTTTTCCCATCTCCCACCATGGTAGACTCCCAAATCCCAGTAGAAGCAACTTAATTCTATTAGCCACTTTCTATCAAGAATTATCAGTTGTAGCAGAAGATTTGTGTTTCTTTGCTTTCTTTGTGTTTGTTAGGTTCTTGCTATCTTTTGCTCCCTGTAGAGAGAAGTATAAAACTTCCAGGTGACATTTGCAGAAAAAATCGATTGTTTATCAACATCCCAGCAATCAATAAGTGCAGTGATAGGTGCAACTGTCTCTATTGGAGCTGAACCTTGATTGCTAAGTAGCCAGCTTTTTTGCTAAAGCTGGTTGTGCCTGATGCTTGGCTGTAGCTCTATGACTTGGAGGTGATCTCAAAGCACAAGTCTTCAGAGGAGTAGAGAGTTGCCTTTTTCTGTCCCAGGCTCTTCGCTTCCTCAGGACAGTGGCTATTATTTCTCTGTGCTCATTCTTTCTGATCTCTCTGCTGTCTAGCTGTGAGAGCTCTGTAGATGCTTGCACACATATGATCAGCAGCCAGGAAGGCGTCTGGCCTTTGGGTATTTCTACACCAAGCCACAGCTTCACAGTGAAGAGGAGAACCATGGAACAAGATACCCATCTCAGTTCCTCACCCAAAGGTGAGGACATCTTTGCTTACAAACAAGCAGATACTACTGCTTGCAAGAAGTATAGTGTAGGTACAAGCAGTATAGTATAGATACAAGCAGTAGTATCTGCTTGTCCCTAAGTATCTGGACAAGCATACTATGGATATGCTTGTATGCTTGAGTAGACTCTCCTAGTCTTTCTAAGAGACTAGAGAGACTAGTTTCTCTTCCCTTTTTCTGAAATACCCCCATGACTGTATTG
>JBCJKH010046906.1:11721-22195 GCA_039877255.1 Loriculus beryllinus | reverse complement strand
TGAATGCTCCATCCCTGGCAGTGTTCAAGGCCAGGTTGGACAGAGCCTTGCGTGGCATGGTTTAGTGTGAGGTGTCCTTGCTTACTGGCAGGGGGGTTGGAACTGGATGATCTTAAGGTCCTTTCCAACCCTAACTATTCTGATTCTATGAATCACAGCAACTAGATTTGCTATCAATGGCAAGGACTTAAGTCTGTGCAAGACCAAAGTGTAAAATGCAAAAAAGCCTAACAGGGCCAGCATTCCAAACCCTTAGAAGGGTACAGCAGGACTGCCAAGACCATAGAAACAAAGTGTTTTAAAGCTGCAGAGACAGTTGCATCAGGTATACTCATGAGGTGGCTGCTGGGGCAATGTTATGTGAGTAGAGATCAGGAACTACCCTGCACCTCTCCAAATCATTCCCAACCTGCTCTGAAATCCCGAACAACCCATAACACCCATCAGCAGTAACTCAGAGACGCCCTGCCAGAGCAGGTACCATCTTTTGAGCAAGTTAAAACTAGTGATGAGACTTCAGAAATTGATTGTGAATGAAAGCTGAACAGACTTAAAAAATGGTTTTGAAAATGGAGAGTTTACTTCTTAGGTGCTTATCATGACTGGAAAGACCAAGCGTCACTAGCGTGAAAACAATCACTACCTTAAAGAATATTTTAATTAATGAAGGATTGTATTTGACTACATGGGTAAGACGGCAAACAACCCGAACAAAGGTAAAGATTAAACAGAAACAGATCTATACTGCTTCCAGCACAACAGTTGAGGCAGCAAGAGGCAAAATGAATGACTTGCAGCTGGTCTCCAGTTGTAAGTTTCTCAAAAACCGTCTCAGAACACATCATTCCTTTGTGAGAAACCCCTCCCATTACTAGAGACACGCAGGCAAAGAAACAGCACAATTCACAATTTTGCTTGATGTGCTGTTTGTGCTTTCAATGAAATTTCAGGATTTGTTGGTTTTTAAAACTTACAACATCAGAAGATACTGCTGTCAAGGACTTTGTTACTGATTTCCCAGAACCAAGTTAAAGATCATCACCTCTAGAGAGGTTCAAAAAAAGAACACATTTAAAACATTTGCTAACATTGGTGACTAGCACAAACACTTCAGCAATGCAGAGTTGTGCTTTGCTCTCTTTTAACAGGGACAGTGAAAAAGTATCTCATTACAAGGAAATAAAGGTCAAAAGATGTCTTTATAACGGCAACAGATAAAACAATCTAGCAAGAATACTTCTGCTGAGTAGCAGCTAGTCAGCTCTTCACCAGCCTCAACCTCCTCCTCAGCTTCCCCACAGCTCTAAGCGGTAATTCATTTGAGTTGTGTTAGTTCCAGCCAGGAACGGTAGTTATGTGAATCTTTAATTAGTTATGTCATTTCTGACAACTTCAGCTGCTGCTCTCCCTTTTGGTTTAACTTTCTCCATCATAACTGTCTTCTGAACTACATTTTTGTAATATTACGCATTTTTAATCAAACTCAAACCAGTCTGAATATAAAAATTAAATAGCACTAAATATAGGTAACACTACTGTACAAGAATAAAGCTGCACAACACTAGCAGTAAGACAACAAAAGTATCTTTTCCTAATGACAGTAAGTGCCAGATTTGCATAAGTGACCTCTATGAACAGAGGCAAATATAAGCCCACAACCACTTATACTGTTAGCATTTACAAAAAATCCTTGGCTTTGGCTGTAGGGGAGTGACCTGTTTTTATAAGAACTTTCTCTAAGACAGAGTATGAAAACTGTACCTGCAAGACTGGTTGTCCAGTTATATACTCTTGTTACCTGTTGTGTGAACAATACCATTCAACAAATAGCCTAAATTCCAGTGACATGCTTTAATTAAACAGACCAGCGGTTGTGTTGAGTGAAGCTTCAACCTTGCAGCTGACAGACAACTGGAAATAGACTCATTTTTTAGCTTTAGCTTAACCTCTGTGGAACACGCATCCTTTCCACAAAAGGCTCCAAACTCTCATTTTAAGATCAGACCATCAGTTATTTTTGTTTTTAAACACTAACAGTATTCACATTCAAAATTATGTAAATGTAACTGCTAGAAAATAAGCTGCAGTCAAGAAAAGAACAATTACGTTTTTTTAAAGACTGGGGTCATAAATTATTAAAACTCTTCAAAATACAGAACTCTCTGTGGCCTAAAGTGATCCCCCCCAAAACCAACAATTTTACAACTGTTCGCAGGAAGCTTTGCCCAACACAGGAGAAAGCATTACCACAGCTTTAATTCTCATTCCACCACGTGTCTGTGGTTTTGCTGACCTACTCTGCAACAGGGCTTTTAAACATCTGAAGGATCGTCTTTTGCTTATTCTTAGGTAGTGAACAAATATCATTTGCATCACTGGTATTAACCACACAATTCAACACCTTTCCTCCCTTGATACTGGGTGATTTCATCCGGGCTCTGGCAGGTGACTGCCAATTCTCATTGCAAGAACCTCTGCGAGTTTTGCGGTGATTTGCTTCAGCCTGGTTTTTTGATACCTTTGAGTCTTTAGCCACCTTAGAACTTCCCTTTCTAGCAGGAGAGTCTTTAATCGGTTGAGGTGGCTTGGTGCGAAGCAGATACTGATCTGGAGAGCCCTTTTGTCGATTAAGTGTCCTTTCCTCCTTGTTGATCTGTTTTTGCAGCTGCAGAGCCAGAAGCCTGTCCTGCTCCTCTTGCATACGTCTTTCATAGATCTCCTGCTCAAAGGCTTTCTGCATCTGCAAGTTAAAATCATTTATCTGCTTCCCTTGCTCCTTTAAACTTTCCGGAAAAGTTCGTCTCCTCTTATCAAGCACACAAAAGTCAACCACTTCTTCAGCTGGTGGCTCCAGTAACTTCCTTTTTGGAGTCTCCTTAGTGTTCTGCAGGCTCTCTGGCTTCTCTTCATCTGAGTGTCTAGCCACCTTCATAAGGTCACATACCACACTTGTGCTGTCAGACACCACAGAATTTGCTGCTGATTGAATACAGGTGTGAGCTCCGGCAGAATTTTTAAGGTTTACGCTTTCTATGTGTGTTAAACTGCCATTGTCTGACTCATCTCCATTATCTTCTCCTTTAGATCTGAGAACTATTCCAGAGCCTTCCTTTTTTGTGATTCCATGCAACGCATCTGGAATTTCTTCTCCTACACAATTTGTTCCTGGTGTTTCTTCCTGCTTGACAGCAGTAGTTTCCTCTGAAGCCGAGGTACTGAAATAGTTCATGCACGATTCCAAAAATGAATCCATAGCACTGGAACCTTTATTGACACCGGTCAGCTGTGGAGATAGTGTTGGCATTTCCTCTTGCTCATCTTGCCAAGCTGAACTGCTGCCTTCATTGCCATTGGTCTCCTGAAAAAAAAGGGAGAGACCACTAATAAAGCAAATTTAGCAAAAGCCAATGGGTATGAATAAAATGCAACTCTCACTTCTCACAGCTGTGTTGTTCATAACAACTCTGGGGTATTAACTTGGATTCTTCTCTTAAAAAACCCAACCATAATTAATGTATTATTATTAAAAATACATAATTAATATATATTATTAAAAATAATAAAGAAAATATTGAAGAAAAGCTACAGAAGTCCAACTAAAGGACTGAAAACACAACTGCCGCATTCTCCTCTCATCAGACAAATCAACTGTTCAAGCCTGCTCATCATCTTTTTAAGCCAAACAGGACAGCTAAGAGAGACATACGGAATGATGAAAAATCAGAGCACAACCTCCTCCAGTGAGCTCCAGAACCATCGTTCTAAATTTAGACACCACTGGTTGGAACCAGAGCTCGCTGAAGACATTCAGGTAAGGTGCCTGTGAGGCTGTACAAAGTAACCATCAAAGTAAGCCGTAAGTGCACATCTGCAGACTGTCAAGTGTGGTTTGTTCTCTTTCCACATTGAGAAATCTTGAATACTAAAGGTAGTTCAAAAAAAGCAAGATAAACTGGCCAGTGCTGTTGTGCCAGGGGAATACAGTATTGCCAGTCCTACAGGCAAGGGGAAAGTTAACCCATAATTATTAACACTGAGATTTCTAACAAAATTATTCTAGTTACCACAGAGCCAGGGTCACTCCTGCCTCTTTCTCTTGTTCTAGAGAATGATGCTGATCCCAATGTATGATGAAGCTTTGGAGACAGGTACCTTTGAAAGTAAAAAGAAAACACCTTTTAAAACTTTTTTTTTTTGGTCCCCTTGAATTGTCAGCGCTTTGCATTAGTTGAGATCTTCCAGTTTATTCTGACAAACACAAACAAGAAGAGAAGCACAAGTGCTTCCATTCTCCTCCATTTTATCCTCTGAGGAAATGTTTTAACATGCAATGGTTTACATTTACCCCAGATTATCCAGCAAAGTTGGACAACAGGATTCCAAAGAAGCAGATGGAGGTAAGGGGCATTATACCAAGAAAAAGACTAATAATTAAAGAGAAAAAACTTTAATTGTTTACTTCTGAATGTCTTCGGAGTTGCTTGGTTTGCTCTTCGTCTTGCACAAATTAGCTGGGGATGTTTCAAGTGAGACACTGCCTGCTCGTGCAGGACTGCTGAGCCCATGTCCTTTGGAATCATCATTCTTCAATGACAAAGACAGACAAGATAGTGTTATGTAAACCAAATCACGACGCAAACTGGAGAAAAAACAGAAAACTACTTTCTTTCTCCTGCAGAATTAGTTACTTTTGTCCAAAGAATTCTACCTAGTATTATGGGAGGAGGTTTTCCTCAAGTAAACACACAGGTTTCATCATCATATTTTCAGGTAGCAAAACCCAACCAATCAAAATCCCCAAATAAATTAACAAAATAAAGAAACAACAAAAAAGCCCGAAACACAAGGTAAACTTTCATCTTTCACTGTACATTTTGGTTTTTTCAGTACAGGTTACAAACATCAATTTCTTCCAAACAAATATTTTTAAAATCATGGGGAAAAGGAAGTATTCAAAGGAAAACCACTGTTTTAAAATGTTTCACAATGAAAACATCCAGAGCACATGTTTCAAGTGCGCATTACACAGGCAGGAATGTTTCGGGTATTTCACCCTCCTGCTGGTTCTTCAAAAACTGAAATGCTAGGGGCCAACAACAGCTTCCAACTAAATTACAATAAGATTATTTCCTTCAAAGTTTTCATTTTTGCTATGGAAAGTCTAAGTTGCTTGCACTGTATCAATGTTTTCTACTGTCCCCCTTGATCCTAACTCACCAGACTGTTACTCAGCCGCCAGGCCAATTCTTCATCTTGCTTCATCTGTTTCTCCATCTCCCTTCGCCTCTCTTCTGCCAATCTCTGTTCCTCCTCCTCCTCTGCCAGAAGGCGCTGAATGTATTCCTCACTTGCCTTGTTCTCCTCTTGCTCATGTGCTCGCCTTTCTGCCTCCACCTATAAAAGGTTTTTTTTAAATGCCTCTGGTTACTACTGTAGGACCACACTTTACGCCGGAACCCTTCAGGTGACGCTCCTTAAATGTTAATAATGCACTCTTCACAAAACCACAGCACACTTCAAAGCCAGTATTTAATTACAAGTTTCCAAAGATATAAGAATGAAACTAATACTGTGTGTAAGGTCTTCAGTTTGATAACTGACCTACCTTTTGGTTCCTGTAAGACTGTATCATTAACCTTGCTCACCTGCAAGGTTAAATTCCATTACCTTTTCAAAATGTTAGTAACAAAATCTAAGATCTCCAAATACATGGGTCTAGAGATGAAACGTGCTTCTTGGCCTGCAGCAGCAGCAGACCAAGAACATTAAATCTACCTTCCTTAAGGCAGACATCCTCTCTTGATAAATCAGTTATCAGTAACTCCACAAGGACACTTTAAGAATGAATAAAGCTTTCTTAACTGGGCAATCGAACTTGGAGATTTGCTTTAGTGAAAAGCATCAAACTGTAATACTACAAAAGCTATGTTAACTGTGTGTTTGTTAGAAATCATGTATTGATGTCTTATGATTGGAAGCAGACACCATTACTTACGTCACTGCTTTTGGGCCCCATCTCCATTAACCATCGGTACTATTGCTACCAGTCAGTCTTACCCCCTAACTACCATAAAGGAGGGTACCACAGTCCTCTGCTCATAACTTCTGCTCTTGTAACAACCAACAGGGCTGTCAGGAAAAGGAGCATTTTGATACTATTTCCAACTATAAGTCTGTCCTGGGTTCAGCAGTAGCAGTCATTTTTCTCCTTCTTAGTAGCTGGTGCAGTGCTGTGTTTTTGACTTTCAAACTGAGAACAATGCTGATAACACCAATGTTTTTAGTTGTTGCTAAGTAATGTTTACTCTGACCAAGGACTTTCTGAGTCTCATGCTCTGCCAGGGAGGACAGGAAGCCGGGAGGAAGCAGAAAGAGGACACCTGACCCAAACTAGCCAAATTGCATAGCACGTCATACCCAGTATATAAACTGGAGGCAGTTACCTGGAAGGGCTAGATCACTGCTTGGGTCAGGCTGGGTATTGGTCGGCGGGTGGTGACCAGTTGTATTCTCCTCCCTTGTTATTTCCCTTATCATTATTATTATTGGTGGTAGCAAGAGTGGTTTGTGTTATACCTTAGTTACTGGATGTTCTTATCTCAACCCGTGGCAGTTACATTCTTTTGATTCTCCTCCCCATCTCTCTGGGAGCAGGGGAGGAAATGGGGGGAGTGAGCGAGCAGCTGCCTGGTTCTCAGTTGCTGGCTGGGCTTAAACCATGACAAATTCTTACTACTACCATGTCTGAATTGGAAGAAGGATCTTTAAATAGGCAACCATTAAGATTTCTTAAAAATCTATTCTGATTTTCAAATGAACACAGATAAAACAGGGAGTGAGCAAGTAAAAAAGAAAACACTAGATATTACTATAGCTCACCTAATTGTGGTCTGTTACTTAAGGAGGAAAATGAAGCAGTGCAAGACCAAAGCCCAAACAATTCAAAATTTTTACATTTGCTAGTACAAAATAAGCTATGTGCATCTGAGTACCTATAAAAAACATTTTAGTATCCACTGCCAGGATTGAAGATAGTGAAAGGTAAAACTCTAACCCTGATAGAACCTTTCTGCACACAAGGAAGTCTCTCCTCTTCCATAAAGGACAGAAATTTAATTTATACTTCAGGAATGACCAGTGTGCTCTTGCAGCTGCAATGTCCTTTTAAATAGCTTTCTTTTTCATTAAATAACACTACAGCTGTTTGTGGGAACAATTAAAATAATGAGACACAAAGCATTTATGCTTTTAAATATATTTTTAGACTCACCTTGCTAATCTCTGCTTCATATTCCTGCCTCAGCTCCCCAGGCTTGCTCAGCTGGTGCTGCGGATGGGGGACACAGACTAATTGAAAGGAAAGAGGGAAAAAAACTAAGCGAGGAACTAAACAAGATCACAACAGTCAACAAGAAAAGATTTTAACAAAAGATTATTTCCATATCCTGTCACAGGAATGATGTGACTACAAGTGGTGTGGGAGAAAGCACTGTGTTACAGAACAGCCAGTGCAGTTTTCCAAGCACTGCATATGAAGCAAACAGATATGCTGACCATAACTTAAGTCTTTCGATTTTTGCCGCTGAAAGAACTTTTTAATATAGCAGGTGGCGCAACTTGTCATAGAGCCAACCTACCAATTAGCCTCCCCCAAGGGAGCTTACAACATAACAGCCCCCAAAAATCCTTCTTCAAAGAATTAATCAGATTTCACTTCCTTTTCTCTAACACCACAATTCTAGGCTCAGAGACTCTTGCACAGACTAAAGCCCTATAATTTCTAATCACACTAATTAACAGCATCTAAGAGTGATCAACTTTAAACCACTACATTTACTCTCCAGTGATGAACACAGAGAGGCAAATACTCTACTTACAGATTTTACAGCCAAAGTTGTATCTGTAATGATTTACAGCCTTTGCAAGGCTAGTCAGCCACATACCAACACTTTGTGCAGAACGCATGAAAATATATGCACTTAAATAACCAAATATAACTCCCTCTCTGACCTACACATGAAAATAGCACAGATGCCCATTTCTCTGCCTCACAAGCACCTTTCACAGGAGAGCTCTGACACTGCATTTGCTAGCACTAACCCCTGTCTATGCACAGCTTCTTGTTTCACAACATCCAAAGTCCACCAACAGTCATTAATTTGGTAACACAGAGACATCCCAGGAAAAATGACATTTTACTTACTTTCCTCTTCCAAATCCTGTCCATTAATCCTACGCTCACACTCCTTTGGGTAATGCTTCTGGATCTTTTCCCAGAGCTCCCAATTGACAAGAGTATTTCTGCGGGCATTATATCGGGCCCAAGAAGAGACTCGACGCCGACAAAAAGGGCAACAAAGACTGGCTTTTTCAACTGTGAGCTGGAAACAAGAGTTACAGAGTGTATGGTTGCATGGCAGCGTCACGGGCTCTACAAAGATCTCCATGCAGATTGGGCAGAGGCAGTCAGACAAGGAAAGCGGAGCCCCTGACTTCTTCGACATACTGGCTTGAAGTAGAGGAACAAGACTAGTACAACACCAGTACCTGAAAGCAAAAAGAAACATGTATTTTACTTCCCATCATGACTACAAAAGAAAATGCCCAGTTTTACAGCTACTTTATGAAAACATTAGATTTAAGAAGTCTGCTTACGTGGTTACTTTTGCTCATGATCACTCAAAGAAAGAGAAATCTTTCCAGAAGACATGGAGAAACTGTAGCATTTTCCTACCAGTTTCCTATGAGTTGTAACAGATGCTCTGGGGATAGCAAAGAGGTGGTAAGGAGAAGGGGAAAAGGTGGTGAGATTCGTTCCAGCATTTACTCTCTACTAGTGACACACTATTCTTACATTTGGTGGGTCTGTTATCACAGTTACCTTGGCCTTCTGCTTAGTTTTTCAGTACATGCTCAAACTTCAAAAGCTGCAGACGTGGTTTCAGCACATTCTGCAGGTGAACAACAACATCCCTGTGCATCAGAGGACAGAGTGTTCCTCCTCAATCATTTGCTTAAGCTGAGACTAAAAAGTCAAAATACTTGTTAATATAGGCAAGAAGTTAACCAATGCATTCAACACTTCAGCATCTTCTTGTAGGAGTTAAAATGGTGGTGATCATCCAGCCTTCCTAACACTTCTTCCCAGAGGACTTTTCCACAAGCCCAGAAACAGGTGATACAGAAAATAAGAAACACCCACAGCAAAAAAGGATGAAAAAAACCCCTGGGTTTTGGTTGGTTTTGGTTTTTTTTTTTTTTTTAAGTTATAGGAACTTAATCAGTTTTTACAAGCTTCTCAGAACAGCCACCTTCAAAAAGAGCTGAGGTCTTTCTGAGAGAAAGGCTGCAATCTCAGTCACGCAGGAAACTCGACATGGAGACAAATACACTTTAAGTTGGGTTTTATTGTTTCTGCTTCCCCTTCGTAGATAAAACAAACTATTAATTTTTTAAAAAATAACATTTTTCCAAGCAGTCTGGTAAAAAGACCCATTAAGTCCATGTGTACCTGCTCGGGGCTGAGCTCGATTAGTGCGCAGACAGAACACCGGACGCTTGGCGAAGGCCGTGGATATCCAGCGACAGAAGCAGGGCGGCGGGGCAGCCCCACATACCACAGCCGCGGCCCGGCACACAGGAACGCCTTTGCACAGCTAAGGACGAGGCTGGGCCCCCCGCCGGCGGCCGCCTCTCATCCCCCGCACACCCCGGTCCCTGAAGCGGTCACGGCAAGGAGTCAGCACCCACCGAACTGCGGCTCCCCGGCACGGCAGCGGCCTCCTGCAATGGCCGCCGCCGTAGCACTGCCCCCCAGCCCGCCGCCCGCTCCGCTCCGCCCCGTCCCGCGCTGCCAGGCCTCTCCCGCCGCGCTGCCGTTCGCTCCTCCTCCGAGCCGGGCCTGCCGGGAGATAGACACCGAGGGCGCTCGGGTTGAAAAACCGGCGTGAGCGCCGTCCTGCACCGCACACAGCCCCGGTGCGCTGCGGGTCTGTTGTCTGAACAGGCATTTCGACCATAAAGCGTTACGAGGGCGGCCTGACGAGAGCCGGCTTCCCCCGTGTGCGGGAAACAAGAGCTGCTCCAGAAGCAAGAGGTGAAAAGACTGAGTAGCTAAAAATGAGAGTCTTCTGGCCTCAGAGAAAGTAATCAGTGTTAATGAGGTGGCTTGTTTTTTTTTCCTGCACTTACCGCACTATCCTGGAAGTGGCATGGATTTTAAAACACACATATTTCACAGACTGTATTGTTAGGTTTGGTTTTTAAATAAACAGCTATCAAAGGAACCTCATTTTTTCCTCAGATTACGCAGTTCTGCAATAAATGGCAATTTCAGCTGGGAAAGAATCATAAAATCACAGTTTAAAGCCATTCTCCCTTGTCCTGTGACCGTCAGAAGTCCTTGTAAAAAGCCTCTCACCAGATTTCTTGTCAGCCCCTTTAAGCACTGGAAGCTGCTCTAAGGTCTCCCCAG
>JBCJKH010046906.1:0-11621 GCA_039877255.1 Loriculus beryllinus | reverse complement strand
CCTGTGACCGTCAGAAGTCCTTGTAAAAAGCCTCTCACCAGATTTCTTGTCAGCCCATTTAAGCACTGGAAGCTGCTCTAAGGTCTCCCCAGGGCCTCGAAAGGTAAATACGTCAGTACAGGCTGTACAGCCCCGTGTTGGAGCCACACCAGCACCACCTGCATGTGCAGGACCGGGACCAACCTGATCCACCCGGTGCTCACCTCCTCTCTGGTATCCACAGGGCATCCTGGCTCAGCTCCTTCTCCATCATCTCGGCCTGCAGATCAAACTTCTGCGCCAGTGTCTGCAAGCTTGAGTCCAGGTCTGTGAAGAGAGTCTCCAAGGTTTGCAGCCTGGTTTCTACTCTGAGGGATGGAAAATAAGTGGGTTTCATAGGTACTTGGGCATCAATGGGTGGTGCTTTCTGCCATCATGGTGGGTGACACCTATGTTGCACTGTGAACAGATCCAGATGCCATTCTGAGGCTTCTCTCAAGCTATATGAGAACATGCACCACTAGAACTTAAGGGGTCTTTGACACAGCCCAAGGGGTTTTTTGCCCTTCCCTGGTTCAGAGGTCTTATAATTTGTAAAAGATTTGTATGTAGATATGTCTGCAGGTCTCAACCATTTGCATTAACATTAGTTGTGCAGGGTTTTTTCTCTAATTACATTTTAAGGTGATTTATGGATCTTTTGAACCATTTCCATCTGACATTGAACAGAACTCCTCATTCTTCCTCAGATTAAAAATGACACCAATAATAAACAAGTGACCCACAGTATTTCTCTTCTCCTGTCAGCTTATCCTGCTCTGGTTTTCTATTTTGTAGGACTGTCCTTCCACAATAAAATGGTGTAATAAGACCACCTCAGTAAACCAGCAATAAGAAAACTGCTTCGTAGCTGGGATTTACTGCTCTTTACTCACGAAGTAAGGTGTGTTGGGCTTCTGTTCTTCCAGGGGTGTTTTTTGTGAAGACTGTTTTCTTTATGTTAGGCTCTGAGGTGATGTACATCGAGGTGTGTTCTGGAGAATCCTGAGGATCTCAAAGCTATCAACATACGAATCATTCAAAGCTCCTTCCTAAACTCTTAACAAATACCTCAGTACTATGTACTTGGCAAGTACTAGCAGAGCATCAGCTGTTTCTGCTAGACTTCTGTTATTTTTCTTTGCATTTTACCAGCAGAACTTCAGGCTGTATCAATTAAACAAAAACCATGTCATTGGCTAAATTTTAGTATGAGCAAGGCCCTACATTGTTTTTCTGTAGCATCTCTCTCTTCATCCCCAGTTTGCTGCACTGCTTCTGTTGCTATTATGATTGTATCATGCTAATGTTTACAGAACTGGATTCTGAATTGTGATTACCTGTGTTAAATACCATATTAACGTCTTTACCTTGTTTGTTGTGGTCCTGTTTCCTTTATCTTTGGCTGAACTTTTTTGTAGGGACAAAATACACAGTAGCTTTCAGGTGATGATGTTAAAAAAATAACAAATAGAGGCTAACTTTAGATAGCACGAGCAGCAGATTATATAAAACAGGTTTCCCTTCTTTCGTGCACACTCCACAGTATTTTTTAGCCAGTTGTTTTAAGAGAAAGATCAAGAACACCATTGCTGCGCTGTCAGTAGCTCCCCTGTCTACCTGCCTTTCTGTTCTGCTTTAGATTCTGTCTGCAGTTGACCTGAATTAGGAGAAAATAAAGAGGCATCAACAGGGGCATATTTTCCTAATTCTCCCTGACCTTAATCCTTGTCTGAGTGGCAGCTTGTACAGATCTTGTCTAACACTTTCTGGTTGTTTCCTGAGGCTAGGAGACTTCTTTGACAGTCTTGGGAAAGCTGCTTACATCTTCATCTTACTTTGGAAGAACACTTGCTTCAGCAAGATGTTTGTTGCTCAGAACCTCCTTGCTCTTGCTGGGTCACAACAGGCATTTTGGAACTGGGCATGTTTCTGACAGGGTGTTGGATTTCAACAAATTATTGTCTGTCCTCATGCATTCCTGGACCAACTTTTGGGTGAGGGTTTCACCCATTTACATGTATTTATGTGTGCATGTTGGCCAAGAGAATTTTAGGACTGAAATAGAACTTTAATTGGGAAATGCAGCTTGTGTGTTGTAGAAATGCAGGTAGTTCAGAACTGGAAGAGCTCATAGGATAATAATGGGATCAAGTCTGTCAACGCAGAGAGAGCAAGTGAATAAGCTGAGGTGAGGTGGGTCAGTATTTGCTGCAAATAAGTTTCAGCTCCACTTCATAGCTATAGCTGAGCAAGGAGAGAGCAGCAGTCTTATCTTATTAAAGATAATATGGGGCGATGGTTCAGAAACTCCAGTAGCAGGAGTTTTTGGAATAACAGAGTGCTATTCCTAAATAATACACCTTCAGTCCAGTGCTTTTAGAATTTGACCAGTTCTGTCTTTCCAGCACTTTCTGATACCAGGTGTATTGCCTGTCTGTAAATTACACTTGTGTGGTTTTAACCATCTGTAAGCAAACATTTCATCATTTGCTAATTTTGGTTCTAAAACTTTCTGTTCAGTCACACCACAGTAGGACCGATCTCCATAACTAATCTGCTACAGCTTTTTGTAAATTCCAATGGAATCGGTGCTGCTACTTCTTGGATCCAAGTTCTGAAGGAAATGAAGAATGGATTAAACCTCCTGCTTTCATTTCAGTCATGACCTCTAAACACTTTTTCCTTTAATGGAAGTGAAGTTATCATTACACTTATTTCACGGTACCAGTTAGATCCACACTTCTGCAATCAGTTTCCCCACAGACTTAGTTTTCACTTTTTAAGTTAAGAAACACGAGTGTTTCCCGTGTTTCTGTTTCTCTCTCTGGTCAGGTCTCTAGGTTTGGGTTGGTTTTTTTTGTGGTTAATTGGTGTCATAAAAGCTGCTGGTGAACAATGTTAGTATCTTGATCGGTCGCTAATTTCATAAGCAGAAGTACTGCATTCCATCAGCTGTGATACTCTCAATAGACAATGATCATTTTTACTACAGGTAAACCAGAGTTATATGTGTGGCACTTAAGCTGACTTAAAAATTTCTTGCTTGATACCAAGCGCACAGGAGTATGTTAAAGGGAGTATATGAAAATCCCTATGTGAAAATCCACCAAGAGGGAAGACTGGAAAATTTCAGATCCTTTTCCAACTCTTTTTCCTGATGAGCTGGGCTCACGGCTTCTATCTGATCCTGCAATTGTTGCCCGTCTGGTTAGAGACACCATCTACAAGCGACTTGTGCTGTCGCACTGCAGCTGAACACATGGACTGGTGCCAGCAGGGACAGCTGAGGCTGAAGTATTATACATGAAGCCAATGAACCTGTCGGTAAAGTCTTCCTCTTCCGAGTACAGGCTTTGAAAATGGAGAGTGAATCCATGTCACCTATGTCCCAATTCCTCAGCAACATTGATCTCCCTTCTTAAAACTTCTAAGAAAGGTCTGTTCTCAGGGGAAGGGGGATGTTAATGTTAACCAGTACTTCCTGTCTTTGAACCCTCCAGACCTCGAAGCACTCAGAAGTTCATCCCAAACCTCTCATTTACAACAGTATTAGTGTGAACCTGAATTTCCCGTTACTCATAATCACCCAGCAACACTTCATGCAGCTACAGGCTTTTGCTGATGGAGCAATTACGCAAATCCCGCAGTGAACAGCCAGGACTAGCAGTTTGCAGGCTGGCCAAAACGGCATTCACCCCTTCTCCCCAGTGACTAAAGGAGAAACACAAGATTGCCCATGAACTACTCCCCTTCCAATATATACGCAATGTATATTTACATCCAATCACCCATCAAAATGGCAAAGGAAGCACAGGTTTGTCATTCTAACACAGTCGTTTCTACTCTCCCCTGCCCCTTGTCCTTCCCTGTCCCTCAGCACAGTGCCAGCACAACCCTTTAATGACCTGTTTAACGTCTCGTTCAGGGAGCGCAGGGAAATGCTGGCTTTAGCCATCTTCCTGAAGAGCACGAAGAGAAGAAATAAAAGCTGGAGTGGGCTTGATTCTTTCTCCTGAAGCAGGCAGCAACAACAAGGACAGGGGATCTGACTCCTGCAGGAGGTTGTTTGTACCAAGGCTTTTTATAGACTGTATATCCAAATATAGGTCATAGATGCACAGACACATGCTCATAAACATATCACATACTGAACTAAGCATCCGGACCACTTCCTCTGACCCACTGGTCCTGTCTGTCTTCATACATTAACGAATTCTGAAATGCGGGCTACCTACACTATTCGGCTTTTTTGCTGTGTTTTGGCTTCATTTTGCTGTAGCACCCACCCACAATTCATGTCTTGGGCCAAATTCTCCTGCTGTTAAAATCTGCACAAACAGATTGCCCTTTTTTCTTGTTTTTTGAACGCTATGATGGTAAAATCAGATTTGGATGAGAGTGAGCTGTGTTTGGTTGCAGTGAGCTGCTTTGAGCAAAACCAAGATGATTGGAAACTCTTCCATACAGGAAGGATAGCCAGCACAAGCGGCTAATGATTTTCAGGAGCAAAAAAAGAGATGGAAATTTTTCCATCCAGAAAAAGCAAAAAAGCAGATAGATAATATGCTTCTGGTAACAGCACATCTGGTGAAACAAGACAGCCCAAAGCCTACAGCAGTGAAGCAGGTCTCTAGCCAGTACCAGGCATTCCGTTTTGAGAAAGGTTAAGGACAGCCCAAGGAAGAAAAAAGCACAACTTTTTATTAATTATTTGCCCATTCCATGGGAAATCCAGCATGAACTGAACACATGAAAAGCTGCCATGTTCCTACATAGTACACTCTCCCCACCCGCATCTTGTAAATCGAGAGGTATTTCTAGCAAGCCAAGTTTTGCTCATTGTGTTTCTACAGCTTTGGGAAGACAGTGGAAGTATTTGGGTAAGGGGGAGCCATGCCTTTGGCCTTTCATGTTCCCCCTGTGACGGGGTATACAACACACATCTTGACACAATTGTGTGTAAGTCTGACAATATTACAGTGAGTATAAGCACAAGAGAGCAGTGAGAGAGAAAGCATTTATTAAGATAAGTGTAATAGTTATTCTTCCCTGGGATAGACAACTAAATGCATGAGCCAGCTGACCCTTTAAACAGATGTTAACATTTCCCCTGCTCCTTCGTTTACTGCAGTGTGAAAAAAAACAACTGGCAATGACAGTTAAACTAAATGGATTACTCGATGCTTCTCTAGTCTTATACGCAGCTGCTGGCCAATGAAAAATGTATTTCCACTTAAGCTATGACACAGTTTAGCAGGGGAGAGTAATGTAAAGCATTGCAATAGTTCAAAGTGCAAGTGTCTCAGTCAGTGGCATCTTTGTTACTGCTCAGCATCATTCAGCATTGTAGGCATCCCCATTAGAGTAAATTTCTTCCTCCAACCTTAATTATGTCACCTTAGTCATGAATTATACTACCCCTAAATATACTGAAACCCGTTTTACCTAAATTCAATGAGAAAACTGCCAACCCTGTAAAAAACAGCTGAATACCAACAGTTGCTGTAAAACATTGTGCGGAGCCAGTTACGTTACGAGTACTTGCGTGAGTACACAGCAAATCCTTTCCCCTTCTGAAGGATGCGGCAGGTTTCACTGTTCAGTTCATTGTCAGCACTTGTAACTGGACTCCTTTAAAACACTCTTAAGAAGTGGTTTTGGCCCTAAAATTTCTTTAAACATCTCAGTGTCTAGTGTTCTGGCAATGCATACACAGATACACAACTACTCTGATCAGCAACTAATACCCTTTTGGACCCTTTGATCTCTGCACAAGTGATCCAGTTCACCTTCTCTCCGTGCTCAATAGTTACCTTTGGTAAAACTCTAGTATGTTCATTTGAAGCCACTTTGTTGAGCTTCCCATCTTTTCTGGTGGAAGCAGGTGCATGGGCCTTCCTCCTCTGCAGCGATTTTGCCGGACTTTTCAGCTGCTTTCCAATGTCACTGTTGACATCCCAGAGCAAGACTTTCCCGTCATTTCCTCCAGTCAGCAACCAGTATGCTCCTGGCATAAAGAGGACCTGTGATACTCCCAAGCTGTGACCTTGAAACTCCAGCTCACGTTCAAACTTGACACCGGTGACTCTAAATACTCTGACTTTACCATCTTGAGCTCCGCAGCCAAAGAGGTTGCCGCAGGATGCAACAGACAGGCAATGTGCAAGTGGTGGATTGAAGAACTGGCCAGCTGACTGTGCACTGTTCTCCTGTGCTTCACAGTCCTGCAGGTTTGTGGTCCACAAGGGGCGAGCTTTCTGCAGGTTCCACAGCATAACCTTGAAAAAAAAAAGTATGAATCGGTAATTTACCCATTTTACGTGAGATCAGATCTTTCACTAACTGTAAAACTAACCCACCATGCTTCATGCTGGAGCACCCCTCCTGGGGAGACAGGCTGAGAGAGCTGAGCTTGTTCAGCCTGGAAAGGAGTCTTAGAGCAGCTTCCAGTGTCTCAAGAGGGTGACAAGAAATCTGGACAAACTTTTGACAACGGAATGTGGTAACAAGACAAGGGGGAATGGCTTTGAGCCAACAGAGAGGAGATTTAGATTTGACATTAGGAAGAAATTCTTCCCTGGGAGGGTGGTGAGGCTCTGGCACAGGTTGCCCAGAGAAGCTGTGGCTGCCCCAGTCCCTGGCAGTGTTCAGGATCAGGTTGGACAGGGCTTGGAGGAACTTGGTCTAGTGGAAGGTGTCCCTGCCCATGGCAGGGGGTTGGAACTGGATGAGCTTTAAGGTCCTTTCCAACCCAAACCAATCTGGGATTCTTTCTTTAGGAGAGCAAAGACTATGCATGAGTGCAAGAGATGAAAGATGCACTGCGAGGAATGGGTGAACTTTACCTGATAAATATGGCTGATCTAGACAGCATGCTTTCCAAACCCTCATACCACCCTACTCAGCAAGGTCAATGACTCAGACCACAGAATGTATGAAAGAGCTGTTCTAAATATCTTTGCATTCGTCTCAGCAGCAGCAATCATGATATACTCCGTATCAAATATTTAAAAGGAGAGATTCAGAAACGCTAGCAGTTAAGAGAGATATTTATCATTCTAAATTTTAGTTTTGCCTGTGCCATCTACTTGTCCTAAAGTAATCACTTCCACGAATGCGTCTGACAAATGGTACAGCAAAAGGCAAATGATAGTCCAGGCCCCCATTTTTAAACAGACATCTTTGAGTTGTTGTTTTTTTTACATTCATTGAGTAGATCTGGTTTGTGCTATGCCCACATTGAGATAGGGCATTCTTTTCCTGATGAGAGCGGAGGGGGTTGTGCTTTAGACTTGCTTTTAAAATCCCAGCCCCCTCCAAGTCCCTCATGGAACAACAACTCCGCCTTCAAATGAACCCTGTGTCCCATTGAGCATTTCAATGACTATGGATTTATACTGCACCAGTTAAAAATAATTCTCTCAATGCTCTTCTAAGATCTGAACTGATTATGAGGAGTTTCAAGGTCAAGAGATATGAAAGCACAAGTCAGTCTAATGAAGTAGTGGTGTGCTGTTTGTTTTTTTTTCACCAAAACTTTAATTTGTTATTAAGAAAAATATTCCTCCACTAATAAACTCCAGTAGAAAGTCCAGGAGTCTTTAAATTTGGGCCATAAAAGCGTAATCACACTGGCTCTGCGTTTCCAGAATCCAAATCACACTTCAGACATTCAAAATATGTTGGCTCCTGGCACTTTTCTGGTTTTGTGTGTGCTGTTGCCACTACATTAAAACTACTTTGATCTGATGAATGGCAAAACTTCCCATGACTGTGTGTAGCACAGTAAAGCAGAGAGGCTGGGTCCTAATGTTTAAGGCAAATAATCCCATTTTTGTAACAGACAGCACTGCAATGACTTTATGAATTCATCAAGTGCTAACAAGTTTTCTGCAAATTAAGTATTTTCTGTCCTCACAGCATCGTTCCTGCTGCCATGGAACTTCTGGAAAAAAAAACAAACCTCCATGCAAAGTGGCGTGCAAAGGACAAATTTCCTCTTAATAAGGACAGAGATGCATACAAGGTAAAGAATATTTAATGCTTCCAAGAGGTTTATCAGAACAAAGGATAAGTTATAAAAATGACTTGTCCTGACATGATACATACCACTTGGAAAGATATTTATCTACTGGTGTTCTTGCTAGCTTCCTCTATGCTTCAAACATTTTGCCTTTTCCTAATGATCATCTGCATTTCATCTGCAGCCATAACTGACCGCTAGGGACAGCTTCTGATTTTGGTCAGTCCAACAGGGAGCTAATGTGGCATGAGCATGCTCTGGACCATATTCTGATTTCCCCACCCCCTGCTCACTTTTAGACTGTAAATATTAAAGAAGATAAAAACAGAGAGAGGAACTCCTGAGTATAAAATGGCACAAACAATCTCAACACTTAGTTTCTCCACCAAAACTACTTTAGAATGTTTAAGGAGCTTTCTGGTGACTGCAGGCTGGACACTCTCACTCTGGGTGAAAGTCTGTTGGTGCCTCACTGCACAGGTGAATAGTTACCATTTTGCTTTTCTAATAACCATCTACTTGTATGCAAATCACCTGCATGTCCAGTCCACAGGAAACAAGGCTTTGAGGCCTCTGAGGTCGAAAGGCAACAGAAGAACAGATGTTTGAGTGTCTCAAGGACCGGGTGACTTTCTTGTTTTCCAAGTCCATAACTTTTATTGCCCCTGAGTCATCTGCTGCAGCCAAGAAACTGTCAGTCTCATTCACTGAGAGGCAGTTGATCTCCTCCTCATTCACATGGAAGCGTTCAACAGGCTCCTTGAGGGATCGGACATCCAGCAAACTGATAGTTTCTCCATGGGAAGCATACAGCCTGGTGGGACAGCAGGGAGAGAACACTACGGAGGTCACGTCATCTGCCTCCGGTAGCTGGAGCTGTCCTGCCGGAGTGCCTCCCCCATCCCAGAGCGTGAGCTCGCCTCTCTCTGCTCCTGAAGCCACCAGACCTTCTGAGTTTATGTTCAAGCACAATACAGAAGATGAATGTCCACCAATCCATTTGACTGCCATGTTTCAGGGACACCTCTGAAACAACAAACATACAAAACCCCCTGAATTCAGACTATGCTTGCCTCATTACAGGAGAAAGTTTATCAAAGCAACAAGATCATCCCATGGACTATAATATAAACTACATGAAACTCTAGTGTCCAATTAAAACAGGCATCTTTATGATCAGTACCCAAGTGTTGCTTAAACAGCATCAACATCAGCAATACTAGCGTGGAATGACGGTGGTGCTAGCACATGTACCTGTGCAGTATGGGGAGTAGATCTGTCCTGATGTGGCTACCTAGGTGAAAGCTGCTTCCTCAGCACACAGGGACACAGCACACCTAACAAAACAGGCGGCACAGTTCCTAATGGGAGGTACCGGAAAGGAGCATGGGGAAGACCGCAAACTGGTAAAGTCAGTCTGCAGAGGAGTCACATTGCTCCAGCCTGGGTGCGAGCACATGCAGAACATCTGTCTTCCACCAAGCTGTGGAGGTGCTGCGTAGCTGCTACCTAACATCGGTTTGTAAAGCAGCCCGGAGAAAGAAACCCGTACTGGTGCGAGTGGGATAAAGTAACTGCCTTAATTACAGTTTAAAGCATGCATTTTTGTGAATATATTTTAAATCATGTACTTTGTGTTCCCAAAGTGAAGGTCATTTTCTTGTGACTGGTAAACACCAAAGCATAAACAGCTCAACGATGTCACCTTTTTAAAAAAGCATTACCGGTTTGAGGCAGGTAGTGACCAGGTTTGCAACACATTTAACTGGGTATCAAAGCCCACCCACTGAGTTTACCACGGAGGGTCCTTTCCCGGGCACAACCACCCACAGCAGCCCATGTGACAGGGCTGTTCACGGGACCGAATCTGCAGAGAAGTAACTGGGGGAAAAGTCCCAAAGAACACAAAAGCAAACCAAGCTTTGGAGTGGGGGAAAAGGAAAGCTAACACCAAGGTAAGTTTGCGGGACGGCTACGGCTGTTCCTGCAGCAGCTCTGGCGCCCACAACACTGCCTCGGTATCAACGGTTTTATTGCACTGCTAGGCAATAAAAGATTTATTTACTTATTTTAACCATGCTTTTTGGCTATATTTTTTGTCAATCTAAACCGCAGCTCGAATTCACCCACTCCGCCAGGAAAACTTCAGTCGCACCTATTAAATAAACTACGGAAAGAGCCGGACACCCTGCCCACAACTCGGGTCGCACACTCGCACCGCCCGCTCACTCGCACGCCGGGAACTGAGGTAACTTCTTTCCCCCGCACCCCCTTACACCGGTAGGCCCGAACCACGGGATCCAAGAAGCCAGCCCCGCCGCGCCGGGACGCCAGCTCCTCAAGGGAGCGGACGCAGCTCTGGCGGCTGTTCCAGGCCGGTAGAACCTCCGCGTCCGTACCCTCCAAGGCCCAACCCCACACCGGACCCCGACGACCGTGGGGGGGTGGGGGGGTTGGTGTGTGAGGCCGAGCCCGCCCCGCCCCGCCGGGCCGGGCCCCCCAACGCCCCGCGCGCCGCCTCACCTCGGCTCCGCCGGCGGCTCGTTACCCGCGCATGAGCGGCTGTGGGGCGAGGCGGGGCGGGGAGCCCGCGGTGGTGATGGCGGCGCCGGGCGCGCGCGCCCCCTCGCTGTGAGGGCCTTGTGCGGGGAGCGCCCTCGGGCCGGGGCCCGCCGCCACCGCTGTCACCGGCCAGGGGAGGGGCAGCGCGGCCCCCGCGTCCCGGCTCACCGCCCGCGGGGAGCTCGGGAACGGGCACGGTGGCGATGGCGGCGGGCCCCGGCGGCGGCGGAGGGGCGGCGGCAGCGGCGGGAGGGCCGGGCTGGCGGTTGCCGGGGCGTGTGCTGGAGCTGGTGTTCTCGTACCTGGAGCTCCGCGAGCTGAGGAGTTGCGCGCTGGTCTGTAAGCTGTGGCACCGCGTCCTGCACGGCGACGAGAACAGCGAGGTGTGGCGCAGCTTGGCGGCCCGCTGCCTGGCGGAGGAGGCCCTGCGCACCGACATCCTCTGCAACGTGCCCACCTACAAGGGCAAGGTGAGGCCGGCCCCTCGGGGACACCCCCGTCCAGCCCCACGGGGATACCGCCCTGGCCGCCTGACCCACCGGTCATTGGAAACCAAGCGGGGGCCCTGAAGCACATGACGGGATTTTATCTCCCTTGCTGCCTTCCTCCTTGTTCTCTCCTAGGTCCGTGCCTTTCACCACGCCTTCAGCACCAACGACTGCTCACGGAATGTGTACATCAAGAAGAACGGCTTCACGCTGCACCGCAACCCCATCGCCCAGAGCACGGATGGGGCGCGGACCAAGATCGGCTTCAGTGAGGGCCGCCACGCTTGGGAGGTGTGGTGGGAAGGCCCACTGGGCACCGTGGCCGTCATTGGCATCGCCACGAAGCGGGCGGCCATGCAGTGCCAGGGTTACGTGGCCCTGCTGGGGAGCGATGACCAGAGTTGGGGCTGGAACCTGGTGGACAATAACTTGCTGCATAATGGAGAGGTGAACGGCAGTTTCCCCCAGTGCAATAACGCGCCCAAATATCAGGTAAGCGTGGCTTGGCATGGGCTGGAAACTCTACC
>JBCJKH010046905.1:0-20981 GCA_039877255.1 Loriculus beryllinus | reverse complement strand
TCGGAGGTTACACATAACTGTTCCCTTTAGGTTTGTGAAGTGCTTGGCTGGAAGGCTGGAAAGTATAAACCCAGATTATTAGTATTACATTCACAACAGCAAGGAAGAAAACGATCTCAGAGCAGAAGGTAGATGAAACATTCACACATTTGATCATGCTTTCATGGCAAGGCATAACACAAGACAAGGAGTTTGCCAGAACTGTGGGTTTTGCCAGAGCTGCATTAAGCCGCAGAGGGAGAGTGGGACTGAGCCCTATCTCTTCAGCAGCACTGGCTCCAAACTGGTAACGTGACAGCTGAATATACAACCCCAATGAATTTGTGAATATTTCAGCCAAACATTTGTTTTTCTGGAGAGTATTCACCTAAGTGACACTCGAGCACGTGAAAAGCCCTCAAGAAACAAACTAAGCTATGCAAACCCAATTAAACTGGAATTCACCACTGACTTTTAAACCATTCTCCCCAGAGAAACATTTGGTTTGTTTGCTCAGCTGTATGGAGAGATGTATTGCTTGCCCAGCCTTTTGGGGGATTTTCTACAGGTTTTTTGATGTTAAAAATGTGTTCTTGGGATATGGTGCCTGGTTTTGCAATTCCTGAAAATATATGGCTTTTATTATACCAAGAAGAGAAGCAGGGGGTTTAAGATGGCGCTTGGTGAATTTATAAAGGGGATTATATGATGTAGCTGTTGGTGGCCACAAGAGACTTGATCTGATAAGGCAGCAAGTCTCTTCAAGTCTGATTTTCCTAAGAGCTTTTTCCTCTGTAACAAAAAGGAAAGAGGAGGGATAAAAAAGGCCTGGCTGACTCTCTGCTGCGATGGGGGCCTGTCAGTTCAGTTCATTTTAGAGATGAGCACATCAAGAAAGAGACAGTGGAAAAAACCCTCGAGGCACCAGGAATGCACTGAGTATAATTGAAAATGCTCTAGACCACTTTTGTAATGCAACAGTAGGGCCATCTGCAGGCCTCAGGTTGTCAGTATTAACAAGGTGTTCTTAAATCATTGCATCCTAGTTGCCTTTTTCTTAATTAACTCTTCTAAATAGTACTAAATAGCTTCTCCTGGAGCACCTTTTAGGTAATGGAGATAAGTTTCTAAGCCTGGTAAACAAGAACTGGTGTGCATTTCTAGCAGGTCGACATCACAAAGAAAAATGTTAGCTACTGTAGAAACCAATTCCCAGATTAGTGCCCAGGGCACATAATGCTACAGCATTAAACGGGCTGATAGATAATAGCATAGGTCAGCCTAGCAGCACCTCTCATCCTCTGAAGACCTCAGTAACTATGCTGCCTTTTTGCTTCTTTGCATTTGGGGTCTCCTCCCAGCCCCACCTCACCTTATCCGGCTTCAGCTTTCTGCTTTCCTCTTATTTCCCATGTTCCCAAGAGAGGGAGATGGAAGGAAAGACTCCTTTCAGCCCCATTCAGGACAGGGGCCTCAGTGTGATGAACAAAGAAGGCATTAGAGGCAGTGGGACACCAAGAACACAAAGGGACAAACAGGGAAAGAGTGGGAAAACAGGGACACAGTGCAGGTGGAGAAGATACCTCTTAACTCCTGGCTACATAAATACCCTCATCTGCAAGGACCCCAGTGCTTCCCTCCCCTTTAACTGGTTCACTAAGTGCAAGGCCAGAAGAGGTTACCCACCAACAGTTGAACCCACTATAGAACAGAACATCCCACAGAAGATAGGACTTCTCCATATTTCTGCTTCTCCAGCAGTAAAACTATCCAGTTTTGATTTCAGGAATTGTCCCTGGTGGAGAATGTGACACTATATGGGTTCTAACTGAAACCCAGTACTTTTTCTTTACTGTGGATGCAACCACTTATCTGCAAAGTTATTAAACCACTCCTTAGATTGATGAGTGGCTCTGCTACTCATCTGCAGTAGCTGTGGTTTTTCCATGGTTATCCCTGTTCTTTTATGGAGTAGCACTTGCTTTCCGCTTTAACATTCATATTCTTGAGAGTTCCCTTCTTTCCCAGTCAGGATACCTTCACATTTCTATTCTTTCCTTGCCCCCAGAAAACCTTTCCTTGCACTTTGGAGATTACTCACAAAACTTAAACGTTTCCCCAGCCTGAGAAGTGAAGACATAAAACACTGATCCAATGGCCAGGACATACTCCATGGTGCTGGAGGTTAGACCTTCAAGCACAGAAAGTGAGGCTCCAGAGCTGTTTACAGGTTTCAGTTTCTATCCCTTCTTTTTTTGTGGTCTAGCTTGTTTCTGTGGTGACATGTCCAAGAGATGTGTTGTATGCTCAGCTGTTCTCCAGACAAAGAGCTCTTCCATTCATACCTGCAGCCTTTTCCTCAAATCAATCTGCTTCCCATAGTAGAGAAGTGAAGCACTTCAAAATTTAACCAGGTCCTCCACTGTTGTCAAACATGGTAGGTCAAATCCTGGGCTTAGTTGAGTTACTTGTATCATAACCAATGATCCACTGTGCCAATAAGGCTGAAGAAGGAGACGAGAATAGAAATGAGGAGAAAATAATAAAGAGAATGAAAATAATAAAGAAACAAACAAACCAAACCAAAACTTAAACCAACCAAAAACCAAAGGCAAAGACAGGGAAGCCAAAGACCTCGCTGCAGGGTGTCCTCCTCTTCCTTCCCTGTCCTGCTGCCAGACAGAGGAAGAGCAGACCCTGGGGAGGGAAGCAGAAGGGTGGCACTCACATGCAGGTCTACAACTTGGCATGATGTCTAGGGGCAGCTCAGGGGGGACCTTGTCTCTACAAGATCTCTACAGCTGCCTGACAGGAGGATGGAGCCAGGAGGGGCTGGGCTCTGCTCCCAAGGAACAAGGGATGGAACAAGAAGAAATGGCCTCAAGCTGCACCAAGGGAGGTTTAGAATGGGTGTTAGCAGAAATTCCTTCCCCAAAGGGTGCTCAGGCATTGGAACAGGCTGCCCAGGGCAGGGCTGCAGGCACCGTCCCTGCAAGTGTTCACACAGTGTGGAGACGAGGCCTCAGTGCCATGGGTTTAGTGTTGGCCTTGGCAGTGCTGGGGTAATGGTTGGACTTGATCATCCTTTCCAGACTGGCTGGTTCTATGATTCTATGATGACAACATTGTCTGGAAAACATGCAGGCAATGCGTGTTCTACATGTACTCAAGCTAGTTGCAGCAAGTTAATAGAAAAGGGGGAAGTGATGAACCAACCCATGGCAGAAAGGGGGGAAATTAAGAACCAGACAGAGTTTCACCATACTGAAGTCTTACAGGTGAATATACAGACCCTCAAACACCAGGATGGCAGCATTTGTGAGAGCTGGTCCCCTATAGTCCCCTATAGTGTTTCAGAGACAAATAACTGAGCAAAATGCTAACCACTGCTCTCTACTCCCTGCAGTATTTGAGGCACGCACTTGCTCTGCAACGCTGCAAACCAGTGCTTGCGCTATCACAAGGTAGAGCCCAGAATTTTTTCTTTCAGCAAGAAAGCCTAAAAAAAGCACACTTTTCAAGTGTGTTAGAAATTAAAGCCTATTTTAGAAGAGACATGAAGTTATCAGCGCAAATTAATAGCATCAGATGGGGGGTTAAATTACTGCCTCACAGCTGAAGACATGAGACAGAATGAAAGTGATAGACTATAAAAAGGGTATCACCAAAAGTGATGAGATCCCACTGCGAGGTGGGATCTGTGAACACTGCGCTCGTGCTTGTAAGCAGTTGCTCAGACGAGTGCTTTTATGGGACAAAGCGAGGGAGAGGAAAGTCAGAGTCCTTTTGAAGATCATCTCTCCCAGTTTACTGCTTTGCTCAGGACAAGGACAAACTGTCCAGCAGCACAAGCTACTGCCAGGATAGGGAAGCTCACCAGAGCAGTCAAACGAATGTGGCTGTGTATTGGGTTTGTGCGGCAAGGTTCTGGTAACAGAGCAGGGGCCTTCAGGATGGCTTTTGTGAGAAGTTGCTAGAAGCTTCCCCCATGTCCAATCGAGCCAATGCCAGCCAACTCCAAGACAGACCCTCTGCTGCTCAATGGCAGTCCCATTAGCAATGGTAGTGCCTCTGGGATAACATATCGAAGAAGGGGAAAATACCCCTCTGCAACTGCAGCCAGAGAGAGAAGGGAGAGGAACAGCTCTGAAGACACCAAGGGCAGTGAATGAGGAGGTGTTTCAGGTGCTGGAGCAGAGATTCCCTTCAGCCCATGATGAGGCAGCTGTGCCCCTGCAGCCCACGGAGGTCCATGGTGAAGCAGATCTCCACCTGCAGCCCGCGGAGGTCCATGGTGAAGCAGATCTCCACCTGCAGCCCATGGGAAGGACTCACATTGGAGAAGTCCATGGAGGACTGTCTGCTATGGGAGGGACCCCACGCTGGAGGAGGGGAAGAGTGCGAGTAGTCGTCTCCTGAGGAGAAAGGAGCAGCAGAGACAGTGTGTGATGAACTGACCACAACCCCAATTTGCCATCCCTCTGCACTTCTGAGGGAGAGGAGAAAAATCAGAAGTAAAATTAAGCCTGGGAAGAAGAGAGGGCGAATGGAAGGTGTTTAAGATTTGGGGTTTATTTTCTCATTACCCTACTCTGATTTGATTGCTATTAACTTAAAGTAACCTCCCAAGTCAAGTCTGTTTTGCCCATGATAGTAATTGCTGAGTGATCTCCCCATCCTTATCTCAACCCATGAGTCTTTCATCATATTTTCTCTCCCCTGTCCAGCTGAGGAGGGGAGTGATAGAGCAGCTTTGGTGGGCACCTGGCAAACCCAGGTCAACCCACCAAAGGCTGTTGGGCTGGGACAGCACTAACTGGGTCAGCACTAACTGATCTGGCTTCCAGAACAATGGGAAGATTTGTCAGAAAAATTCTAGGTTTAAGCGTCTTTTTACTGAAAAATGGCATTTTTACATTAAGAAAGCAATTCTTTAAATATAGGTACTAAAATAACCTCCAGTTATGTTTCATTTAGGTAGGAAAAACTGTCTCTTCCCATCCCATCCCCACTTTCAGTGGGTAAAGAGAAAGTAAAAAACACTTTTGGTCATTTTGAATAGGGCAAGTAGAAAAAAAAAAAAAAAAGAGGAGGGATTATAGAAAAATCTTCAAATCCCAAATCCTCAGCAAAAATGGGACATTCCCATAATCCAAGTAGGAGCACTTTTGCAAAGTCTTTTAAGCCAGCACTTGGACTAGGGGTGTCCTGACACATAAAAGCCTATAGGTATGCGCCAAAAACACTCACGGAGATTATTAACACTCATGGAGTGGGTCCAGAGAAGGACAACAAACCTGGTGAAGGGTCTGGAGAACAAGTCTGATGAGGAATGGCTGAAGGAACTGGGGTTGTTTAGCCTGGGGAGGGCTCAAGGTGGGATCTTAGTGCTCTCTACAACTGCATGAGAAGAGGTTGTGATGAAGTGGAGGTTGGTCTCTTCCCCCAAGTAACAAGCGATAGGATAAGAGGTAACAGCCTTAGACTGTGCCAGGGGAGGTTTATACTGGATATCAGGAAAGAATTCTTCACAGAGAAGGTAATCAGGTATTGAAATGGGGAAGTGGTGGAATCGCCATCCCTGGAAGTGTTCAAAAACTGTGTAGATGAGGCCCTCAGTGATATGATTTAGTGATGGTCTTGGCAGTCCTGGGGTAATAGTTGGACTTGATGATCTCAAAGGTCTTTTCTGACTTAGTTGATTCTATGATTCCATTAGCAACAGGATGGCTGAGAACCTGCCATCCTACCAGCAGATACAACTTTTCCCCAACTGACATACTATCCTACAGAGCTGAAATAACCAGAACGATAGATTCCAGAGCTGAAATAACAGGAACAAAAGAAAATAAAATAGTTTCAGTGGCTGGATACTTCCCATTCGAACTGAGTATTTAGTCCCAGATTCTTAGCTGAGGTTAATCAGTACAGCACCATGGCAATCAGAAGAGCAAACCTGATAGGCACCATGTGGAGATCCTAACAGCAACTAACTTAAAACCACGCTTCAGTAGGAAGAGGAAGGTCTGTTTGGCAGTAATTAAGCACTTTTTAACTCTCTGCACACAGTAACAAAGGAGCCTATGCAGAAAGCAAACGTCTTAAGTGCAAACAGTTCAATAATGCATAGATGAATTATGCAGAAGACAAGCTGTGGAGCTGTCCCTCCTTTCCAAGGGCAATGCAACGTGCAACTGGAGCGTGCAATGCAGGATGGAGGCTCAGGAAACACTGAACATCATTCCTCATGTGCCTTAAGGAAATGCCACAACAAACCAACAGCACAACCTCTGCCTCAGTCTCTGGGTTAATAATAATTGAACTGACTGAATGAGAAACTAGGCAAAAGTTACATATATGCAAACATACAGTGGTTTATGCCAGGCAGGAACATATCCTATGCCATAAAGTCAGTCAAGTGCAATAGGAATTTTGCTATGAATCATCATATATCTAGAGGAGAACTTGGCTGGATCTTCTCTCCAGCATGGCAGAGCAGAACTGATGCATCTCTACTGAATTAGTTCAAGTCCAAAGCAGAGACAAGGCTGAGAAAAGTGGCCCATCAGCACCTTAGTAATCACATGGCTGAGAGTCTCTCAAGGTACAATGAAGCAAGAGAACAATTTGCAGCAAATCAATTATATAGCAAAATCCCCATAATTTTTCCGTATTTTTGGGAATGCTCACCACAAATTTTGATTTTTCTTGACTTTATTGATATCTGCAATCGTTTGATCAATCTTTCCTTTGAAAAGAATTATCTAGGTCTTCAGACTGCTCATTGCACACATTAAAGCTCCACTTATGCTGCATTCCTTTCCTCTTGTACAGAGGGCTTTTTGCTCCCTCACTGAGTGTGGAAAGGATACAGAAGTGGGAAGAGTGAAAAGCTTATGTTTCAAATCTAGAATTTCCCCTTTATAAATATTTTCAACTAAACATTTTTTTAAAAAAATGGTGCTTTGGCAAGCATTATTTCCAGCAATTTTGTCCACAAGATTTTACATAGGAATCTTAACAGAGGCATATGGAATAGTATTGTTTTGAGACATCAGGAGGATGCTATTAAAATGCAGAATTGCAGCTGGATAAATGCTGGTCACATTTTCTCAGCTGAGCTATCATGTTCACCTCTGCAGAAATAGCAGCTGTCAACTAGCAACAGTCACAAGAGATGCAGCCCACAGAGAATCACATTGAGCAAAGAAAAAATCTAGGACAGTGATTTAGCTTGTCTGGATTATAACGTTCCTCATAGCTGCTTTAACATTGTTAAAGGCCTCCTAGAGGAAGACGACAGGCTATTCTTGTCTGACATGAGAAAAATAGAGGAACATATAGCAATATAGTATGATACAGTTACACGAAAAAATCTAAGCAAGCTGCAGGGAATGATGGAATGAGAGCATTCGACCTGAATTCTAGAAAATCCCTTTTTGTGATACTGGGCAGAGCCGTGAAACCAGCTTTGAACTACTGAGGTGTAAGAAGGTTTGGTGGCTTAGGCGACAATCTCATTTTCACAAATGGGCACTCTGAGATGGGACACAGCAAACAAGATGCATGGGGTCAAAAATGTGCCCATCTCAAGCCAGGGGTTCATTACTTTGAGTTGAGAGACAGACATGATCCACTATTTAAAATTACTTAACAGAACTTGCCAAGACCTGTCTCTCTTCAAAGGGAGAGAAGACGTATGCACGTGGGCTCTTAAGGTTCAGCAGCAATCTGGCGTGCTTTGAGCAAATTACACACACTGCAAGACTGCCAAATACAGATGGACCAAAGGGAAATGTCCAGATGCAACTGCAGATGTCACAGGAAATTAAGCCATTCACTTGTGCTTGTGATTCAAGAAGTTCCACTTCTAGGTCAGACGACAGCTTAGTTGGCCATTACTGCAAACAGCTCTAACTTTTCTTGAAGTTTTCTGCCTAGAACTCATGGAAAAGCAAAAGACAAGTGTGTTTTCATGGGAAGCACATTGTACAACCATGTGAAGAATTAACATTATAGAGGTTAACGATGAACTGGGGATGTGAACTGTCAAAGGATGAGATTCTGTAGTACTCAATAAAAAAGAGAAATTGAAGAGTTGCAACAGTTTGTTGTCACTATTAAAACCAATTTTGTGTATCCAAAAGTGTAAATATTTGTTGTTACAATTATTATTGTTTGTGATGACTTGGAATTTTGAGTAAACTACCAGGAAAGTTTATTCACCTGTGCTGTTGCTGTGTCTTCTCGATTCATAGAATCATAGAATAGTTAGGGTTGGAAAGGATCATCCAGTTCCAAACCCCTGCCATGGGCAGGGACACCTCACACTAAACCATGTCACCCAAGGTTATGTCCAACCTGGCCATGAACACCACCAGAGATGGAGCTCAGATCCTGAGATTTGAGAGACAAACTGTTTAATAAATCAGACCAGCAGAGAATATAGAAACATTGTTTAATCAATGCTATTGAAATTAATTTATTGCAGAATTTAACCACCTCACTCTGTATAAATGTCTCCATTACAGCTTGAACTAAGTGTTTCTCACCTGAGGGCATTTTAATTATGTGGTAAAGTCTGAAAGATTAGAGTGTGAAATATTGGGGGAAAATCAGTATTTTAAATAAGGAATGTTATCAATTTTCTACCTAACCTAATATCAAAGAGAACAGTACTTCCATTCAGAAGAAACACAACCTATTGCATTTATTTTAGTAGTGGCTTGACTATGTATGGGTACAGAATATGTGATAAGATGGTCAGATCCCTAGGCAGTGAAAACGGACCTTTGATTTGCTAGCAGAAAGAAAAAGAATAATTTTTTGGCAAAGCTTTGAAAAGGATAATATTAATTGTTAGAAATAAATACTAGCACTTCCTTGATTTTCTTCTAAGCTTCCATTTATGTAAGAAACGAGGAGGTTATATCTTCTTGGTAAGCTTTTTGATCATTATTCATTATAACATCAATATACTGCACATTTCTAATGAAATGACAAACTTTTTTCTGTTTCTATGCTTACTTGTGTCTATCTGTGTGTCTGGCATGGGTTTAGTTCAACTCCTGCCAAAGAGTCTACACTGATGAATGACATTTGTACTGTTGTTTAGTCCAAAACCCCTAACATATTTAGACTGATTATAGACTTCAGAGCCAAGAAACACTGATATACAATCAGAATTGGAGAGAGAATGGGGCAAAGTTTTTTTTGTTTGTGCTTTGGAGTTGGTAAAAAAGCTTTTTTAGCCTCCTAACTTTGGCGACAGAAATGTAGTGAAAGCGGGAGAGGTTTACATCTCAATTTTGGATGAGATGAAGCAGATGAGGCCTGATTGGGCTTCCCATGGCTGAGCCATTTCTGGAGACCATGCATCAGATGTCTGGGATAATATGGAGGCCGTGGTTGGCAGCTTCTAGTGCAGATTCCTCTATCTTCTGGAAATAGCATTAAGCATAAAATGTATGGCCTTGAAGCTTATATTGTTTGGAATAGCAAATGCTGTGCAGTGCTACAGAAAGAAGTACCTTTAAAAAAAATAGGTGGCAGGAGAAATCATATGTTAATACTGGTGTCCTACTGAATTCTACACTTTACTTATACCATGGCATACACTGGCCCCTCCTGGGCACCTGCTTAGGTTCTCTTGGGGCAAAATCACCCTCCAGAACAGCTTGAAAAACTTAACACAGTTCTTCTTTCCCTGGCTTTCCACACGCTCTGTGCCTCCTCTGCTTGTGAGCCTCAGTGTGTCTTAACCTGGGTACGGCCATGAAGGGTCTGAGGCTACCTGTCAGTCACAGAAGATTGATAAGGCATTTACTGGGAGGTGATGTTTGGGGATACCCGAAAGGCTTTTGTGATCTTCCATCTAGCTTTTGAATTGACCATGTTTAGAGATTGCCCTTACCCTGGGAGTGGATAACTATTGAGGGTCAAAGGACAGGTATCCACTTTCATTCCTGGGTTTCTGTGAGCAGTTGTTTGTGCCATGAACTTTAGGATGTGTGCCTGCACACCTTTAGTGTGTGACTGATACCACTTCTCAATGGTTGTGGTCTTTATGTCCAGAAGAGTTGAGGCAGTAAATGTTAATGGTTAAACCTCTACTCCAAAGTAGGGAGAAAGGGAGAGTATTTTTAGTCTCATTTTACTCTCATTACTCTCTCATTGTTTTTACTCCTAAATGGGTATAAGTGACACGATTTTGTTCTGGGTTTGGTAACTTTTTGGGCAGGGACCCCTAAAGGCTCTGTTAACAATTTCATGTGCTGGCTCAAGAGGCAGACTTTCTTGAAAGGCTGTCTTCACATCTTGCCATTACTACGTCTGCTGATCAAGGGCAAGTGTTAATCAGCAGTGGAATGAAGGAGCCTTCTCAGCAGCTCAAACATGGCACATGCCTTAACTAGTCAAGCTTCGCTGGCTTAATGACATTAATTTGCTCCTGACCTAATGCTCCCAGCACTGCAGTTCAATGTGTTTATTAATTCTAGGAATGAGCTTTCATATGAATTTTATTGCTGCACTGAGACATAATGAGGTGAAGAAATGTGGCTTTTATTCTGTTCTCCATATCTCTGCCATAAAACATCGCATTTGCTGTGCCTGTATTAACTGTGAGTTTGCATTAGTGCTTAGCTGAAGGCCTATTGAAATATCCTGGAAACACAATAAGCTCATTAAGCTTTGGGGTATATTTTTTAATACTTGTTCCTGTTGTAAGTCAGAAGGAGGTTTGAAGCAGCAAAGCTTGCTGAAGAACTAGGATTCCTCTGTCACAAAGAGTTTCACTAAGTTGTCTTAGACACATTAAAAAACTAGGACAAATTTCCTACTGGAAGATCACTGCTGATACTAATCAACTTCTGAGGACTGATGGGTTGATCTATTGTGTTCAATCTCAGGGCATTTTATGTATTCCTGAGAAGAAGATGGCACACAAGGTTATGGGGACAGATGACTGGATTGAGTGGACTCATCAAGTTATGCTGCAGCATAAGAAGTGCCATGCTTTGGTAGCAAAGAAATCTCTTGTACCAAAGGGGGTACTGATGATAAGCAGTGGAAATCTCTGCATTCAAGGAACAATAATTGAATATGAATAAATATTGATCACTCTATGAATAAACATCTATAGTTAGTCAAGGCAGTCAATATTTGCTACTAGGACACTAGCCTTATGAGCTAACATTTGCTACCACTGGGTTTGTAAGGAAGACTTCATTGCTTCAGTAGAAGTGAGATGAACTCCTCTAAGTAAAATGATGCAGTTTCTTTCTCACATTATCCTGGACAGGGAGAAGGATCTATGTAGTGTTTCATTAAGGAGAGTGACCTGCTCCAGGTTCTTAGGCCGAGTCCTCAAAAGAGACAGATTTTATGCCCTTCCCTCAATGAGCCCAGTTATAGATTAGTTCACCCAACCCAAGGCACTTTCCAGCAGGGAAGAAAAAGAGGCATGCGGAGCCCTTCCTCACAAGCTGGCATTTTTTCCTTAAATATAGAATTAAATTAGAATTAATTTTCCACCTTTTCCAGTTTCAGCCACAGCTACAGTTGTTTCCATATGTCACGACAAAGTTTGCAATCAGGCCTGTATTTTTGGGTTGCTTGAAATTCAGATTGAAGCTAAGTTTACTCCACAGACTGCTGCCAGCTAAATGCTGGGCACTGATGATGGTTCGTGTTCATCCAGGGCCTGGTTGAGGTTTCAGACAGTGATTGCCTTCAATGTCTAATGAAACCTGAAGAAGTAAAATTAAGGGGTTTTGTGACTGCTCTCCTGCATTACTGCATGTCCTGGGTTGAAGGCAGTCTCATGGTGGGAGATGGGGAATGTAGGGAAAACGGAAGAAAATAGAGAACTTGTCAGCTTGTTGTTGAGCCTCCTTTCACCAGGACAGAGCACAAAGCCTCACTAAGGGTCCCTTTGCCTGCTTAACCTGAGCCCTCTCCTTGTCTACCACACACTAGACCCTCTGCCCCCAGGACATGCCCTTGAGTTTGGTTCCTGCAGGGCTCCAGCACTGGATCCTGCAGCTGACAGCAAATCCTGGGCTTCATTGCATCAAATGTTGGAATGGATACTGCAGCATGTCTTCCCTGCTCTACTCCTGTCTGAATTTAATGCCCAGGAAACCTCCTCCTTCTGCATCTTTGGAAGCAGCAGTGCAAGTGCAAGTGCAGCCCTGCAGAGGCTGCAGTGCCCTCTGGTTTGCAGGAACCAGGGGATGTTGATTAGGGCAAAGAGGGATCCGGGGAAAGAGGGATTTGTGGGTCCCACTGCAAGTGGTAGGAGCAGGGGAAGAGCATCCCACTGCTGATGGGGCTGCTCCAGAGCTCAGTGAGGAAAGGCAGGTGCTGCAGAAAATGCAAAGGCTCACGATGGGTTTGCAATATATCCCCCTGAGGAGGAATGTGCTCCTGTTTCTCTGCAGCCACCCAGGTCCAGAGCGTAATAAACCTGAAAATGGATTATTTTTCTTTAAAAATAGAGCCTGCCCCTCCCGCAAGCTCCTTAAATAAACCTCTTGCCCCTGTTCTCTTCAGCTCAAGGTCACCTGGAAGTGCAGCTTTTTCCCTATTACATCACATGAAGGAGGAGACCGAAGAGCCTGAGGGCTGTGACCACAGAGGTGCTTGCTGTCTTCGCCCATCCTACATTGTATCTGGACTAAGCCTGGAGCATTTCAGACAGCATTTGACTGTCTGTCACTGTGTTTGCAGTGGCTGAAATACAGTCACAAAGCTCTCTTAAGCCATTAGCTGGTTTAAGTGACATAAATATTCCTTTTCTTCTTCAACAATGGCTGGGGGTTTTGTATTTGCTTGAACAAGGGACTTTTATTCTACCAGATGGGTCCAGGCTGTATGTCCTCAAGATGTACCCTTTAAATGCATTTTCAAAGCTTAAGAGGGTAACTTCATCTAAATCTGTGGTCTTCAATTTACCCTTGGGTTAAGTGTGAAGGCAGCAGCTGCTCTGCAAAGATCTCATGCATGGCATGGATTTTCTGTTATATGTATCACTGGGGTTTCATGAAGGAGTCATCTCGCTGTTTTTATTCACTTATTGAGTGTCAGTGCTGTGAATGCTGAAATAGCTGAACTGGGCAATGATGCTTACAGAAAACAAATTCTGTATCATAGAATTATTTCTACATTATTCTTAGGTCAAGAATCAAGGTTTGTTGTTTCTTTATCCAGGAATTTAGATTACATAAAATACAGAAAAAACAGTGATTGCTTTAGATTTAAATTGGCTTACATTCAAATGAAGTTCATGCTCCATCCTGTTGTCTTTACTTACAGGAGTAGTGTTTTTAAATATATAGTAAAGCATGTCAATCTTCGTGACTGGAACTTATTTTACTAACAAATTACTTCATTAGCAAGTATTGTTATCATCTTCAAAACATTCCCATTTCTAAAAACCCTCAACAGACATTTGCAGAAGGGATAGAAGTGAAGGGAGAGCTCTCCAAACTAAAACCAGCTGGCAGAATAAAGGGGTTTTGGCTGGTATTGAAGGACCAGAGCATTTCTACCAAAACAGGAAAAGATGGCTCTCTACTGGTGAACCTCAGAGGAAAGACAGTTACTGTTTCCTGAACAACTCTAGCAAAACCCTTGGGTGCACCATCTGCTTGAGACATCCAGCCTTAAACATTGACGGCTTGCCATTTTAAAGTGTAAAAGCACCTTTTGGGGTAGAGTTTCCTTATTTTGTAGCTGATCTCACAGGCTTAATCATAGAATTACAGTGTAGATAGGTTCAAAGGGGCCTTGAAGATCATCTAGTTCCATGGGCAGGGACACCTGCCACTAGACCAGGCTGCTCCAAGCCCCCTTCAACCTGGCCTTGAAGACTGCCGGGGATCCCCATCCACAGCTTCTCTTGGAAACCTGTTCCAGTGGCTCGCCACACTTCATAATGTACCAAGTCCTAGCTCCCTGCTGGGGACATCATCAAAAGCCATCTACCACTGCTGAATGTGCTACAAGGGCATCTGCTGCATCCCTCTTCCTCAGGCATTTCCTCTGTGTCACAGGGGCCAGATATGCTCAGTGCTATGAGTTGTACACCCCCAGCTCAGTCTCATCACAGGCTTTACCCTGTGGTCCTTGTTATACTGCAGCTTCATAAGCAATGGTGCTTCTTGCTCATGGTCTGCTGGGGGCTGAATGTGGGTGAGTCATCTCTGCAATGCTCTGCAAGCAGCACTGCAATAGTCACTTGTCCTTGGGACAAGCTGTGCTCTCATATAGAGGACTGGAAGTGCAGATTGTGTCAGCTGAAACCCAGAACATCTCTGGATTTATGCTCAGGTGGATGAGTGCAGATGTGACTATATAAATCAGAGTTTGATGAAGGTAAGGATTGGAAGGCAAATCCTGGTTTTCTGATGTAAAACAAGCACCATTTTAATGTTAAGAAGTCAGATTGGCTGTCACTATTCATCTACTGCAAGGAATATTTTATTCCTTCATGTTGGCATGGCTCTTTATAAAGCCTCTGGTCTTAAAGGGCCAAAGTCACTCCATGTGATGGCAGAAAAAGGTTTAGGGATTTAAATGAAAAAGAATTGGAGCTTTCATTGCCAAGCAGTGAGGCAAAATCCCTCTGCTCCTCAGCTTGAAATCTGGAGCTGTGGGATATTGACAGGGACACTGGGAATATCCAAGCACAGTTGCAGTATGTGAATTGCTCTCATCCCATCTCACTGCTGCGGTTCATCATCCAGCAGCTGAGTGAGCAGGTTAGTTTTGGTTTAACACGTGCTATAGCTAAGAAGCCTCTTGGCCATGCTGCTTGTAGCCTTCACATGTGATCCTCAATCTATGTAGCTCCAGGTGTGCTTTTGTGCCTTAGCTGACTATAAGGTACTCTGTGTTTACTGCTCTGTTCTGGGGGTTTGTTTGTGTCCTGTTTTCTCCTGTAAAAACACTGCTACAACAGTGAACATACCTTCTTGCTGTCAGCAGCACTCGTACCTACGTAGCTCAGTGAATTAAAGGTAAAGGGTTTCAACAGGAACCCCATATACCGCTATGTTGCAAATAGTTAACACATCAACTTCCTGCTATCCAGGCTGCTGGGAACAAGAATCAGTCAAACGCTGTTTATTTTCCTTACATGATCAAATTTAATCTCATGTTTTCTTGTTCAGCTCTGTAAATCTCATGTAAACCCACCAAGCTCTTATCTTTTCTGAACCTTTCCCCTACACACTGCACCACAGCCTATTTCAATATATCCATACACACTGCACCACAGCCTATTTCAATATATCCATCTCCCATAACAAGACTGTGAACTGAAGAAGGGAAAAGGAGGAGCTTTTGCAAAACGTTTTAACTCTGATCTTTCAAAGCCATCGCCTGTGGGCTGTTGAGATTCAGCCAGTAACAATGCAACTGTAAGACCCAAGGAAGGGGCAACATTCCCACAAAGAACTGGGAAACTTTCTACTCCCAAACACAGATGGAAAGGAAAAGGTCAGAAGCCAAACCAGGCCATTTTACATGCCCTTGCAGGCCTTAATTCCTTCACAAGAGTGTGCAAACCGAATAACAAGAACTAGCTAAATAAAAATCCCCATGCAGAGAGAAAGGTTTTGATCCTCTGTTAAAACAGTTTGAGCGGAAAGGATTTTGCAGCCTCTCTGTTAATCTGCTGATCATGTGGCTGGAAGCGATGCCCTTGAGGCACTGTGTGGCCTGTTGTGGAATTGATTGGTCAACAAAAAAGGAAAGGAGAAAAAAAATAGAGAATAGAAGTTGTGCTCTTGTATTAGTACAGCTAAATCCTTGCCTCAGTCTGGGTAATCTTCACTGGGGGAGCGTGCTGGGTTTTCTTTCATCAGCCTGTGAAGGCTGAAATGGACTTCAGAAGAGAGGCTTCTAAATCAGCCTCGTGAGCCTGTAATAAATGAGTTCTCATACCCTGCACCAGTGTGCATGTGTGCCATTGGCCTCTGCAGATTTGTATTAGTGAGTTCTGGGAAATGAGTAGCAGCTGGGAATTAGTTGTAGGTGTGAATCAGAGAGCAGCAGTGGCCTTTGAAAGTGAGTGAATAAGTTTTGCATATCCGTGGGGTGCTATTATGCATTCCTGTGGCTAATGTAATTTGTTACTTAGCCTAGAAATGTCAGATGCTTTCAATATTTGACTTGTACAGCTGTAAGTGCATTCTAAGTATGCATTTTAAACAGTCGCACCCAATTTATTGGTTTTGGTATAAATATTCACCGGTAACGAAGAGTGGATGTGACACTAGAATCTCCCCATTTAATCTCCCAGTTGTGCCCAGGAAAGGGAGTATGCAGACCCACTCCCTTGTCTGGACAGCATCTATGATACTAGAGGTTCCTGGGAGTGGTTCTGGGCTGATCAATGGTCCAGCTTCACTTCAGGGAGATGAGCTGTTTAATAGAAGCAGGATTTTTGTCATTGTGACTCTATAAAAGAACCCTGAAATGATAAAATTTAGATCTGTAAAAGGTTTATTGGTTTAAAATTAAATTCCAGGCCTTTTTGCCATTTAAACTGCATTTAGGAAGATACTCTGCCCTGTTCTTATATTGTGCCAGCTGCATTTTACATACTAACGTGTCTATCTGTCTATCATTTATAGACAGAGAATGAGGGTAGTTAAAAAACTAAGCAGGCTCTTTCTTTTTATAACGTGCCTGCAGCTATTTCTTTTTCTTTCCTGAAGGAAAGTAAGTTTTTCAAAGCTCATGGGCTTTCTTCACCTTTAACTCCTACTTTCATTGTCCAAGTTCCCAATGGAGACTACAGCACGAATTACAGGAGAGTGGAGGCAGCTCGGCTGCCTTGGATGTGGTAGGAAGTGAGCCCTGAGCCAAGAGCATGGCTATTGGTCTGTAAAGCACAAGACATCCTCAGGGGTAACTCAGAGCACCCTTGGAAAGGCCAACCTTATTTGGTTTTTGGTTGTCCATTATGAAAGCTCTGTTGGCATCAGTGGGAGGTGTGGATGGACTCCTGAACCTCTTTCAGACACATTTTGGTCTCCAGAACTCCTTTCAGATACAGTTTGGATAGCAGTTCCTTGAGGTAATAGGGCTTTGCCTCAGGCCTATAATCTATTGTGCCTTTACCGTTTTACTTACGGTGTTGCATTTACACATGACAGTGTCCTCACCACAAATGGCTGCATGCACAAGGGAAAAACCTAAAGCTGGCAAGCTCCCTTCCTTCTTGCTACTTGTTTCAAATGCTATATGATATAATGAACAGAAGGCTGGACAGACAGGTTGTTATATGGGTAATAAAATAATTTCTTTAAAGATAAGGCTCTTAAATTTGAAAAATAAAAGACCATGAATAACTAGTGATAAGGAAGACTCTCAAAGACAATGAGATCTTTGACATCTTTTTTGATGTCCATCATAGTTGAAAAAAGTCTCCCTTCTTCAGTTAAAAATCCCATTCTACAAATAATGCCATCATCCCAGTTTTGTAATGCTTCTATTTTGTCAGCTGCTGATTTGCCTCTGGTGATTTAGATAAAGAAGATTTCTGCACCTCACATTAAACCATGGCACCCAAGGCTTCGTCCAACCTGGCCTTGAACACTGCCAGGGATGGAGCATTCACAATTTCTTTGGGCCACCCATTCCAGTGCCTCACCACCCTCACAGTAAAGAATTTCTTCCTCATATCCAATCTAAACCTCCCCTGTTTAAGTTTTAACCCATTACCCCTTGTCAATAGGAGAAAGTTGTCTCTTTAAATTCCTAATATCCTGATGATCTCAGTGTATAGAATTTTTCTCCCCTATAAAATGTTTATATGTAGCCATACTTGTATTAGTTGTCTTTCACTCACTTCTGTTAAGGTCACAGCTGCTTAATCTGGAATAGTGCACTTACAAGGTGCTAGTGGCATTGGGAGAGTAGAAAGAACACGAAACTAAGAATGTTGGGAAGGACTAAAGGAGTGGGGCTTGTACTGCACTTAATTTAACAAATACATGGTTATAAAGTCTGTTCAGCACAGAATCACATAATCATAGATTAGATTTGGAAAGGACCTTAACATCATCAAGTCCCCAAGGGTAGGGATACCTTACCCTAGACCATGTTGCCCAAGGCTCTGACCAACTTGGCCTTGAGCACTGCCAGGGATGGAGCATTTACCACTTCTTTGGGCAACCCGTTCCAGTGTCTCACCACCTTCACAGTAAAGAATTTCTTCCTTATATTTAACCTGAACTTCCCCTGTTTAAGTTTGAACCCATTACCCCTTGTCCTATTGCTACAATAAGAAAAGTGAGTCCTTCCTGGTGTAATGGAGCTCAGGGCAGGGGTAGGTGTGAGTCCTGAAATGCAAAGAAATCTTGCAAATGAGAACCAGGCAGAAAGAAAGGAAGTGTTGTTTGCCTGAGTGTGCTGACAGCCTGTAACAAACCCCATCGGGGGAACTCCTTATTGCTGTCAATCACTTTGAAATCAAAGCCAAGACAACTTTGATGCTATGTCACTGCCAGTCTCTCAAACTGTAATATTGAGTTATAGTTCTTTCACCACAAAACCTTTTTCCACATTTTCCAGTTTCCCTAAATCCTCAGCCATTCCATACTAAGCTTGTAAAAGCACTAGTTACAGTCACAGCTGTGTCGTCTAGTCCTGAAAGCATCTGGATTAATAAAGAAGGGATAGCACCAATTTTTAACATCAAATGGAGAATTTTGTGGCTGTTTTAATGTTATTCACTGCTCCGTTAAATTAATTAAAAAAACCCAAATTAAATAAAGTTACCACAGAATTTCCCCCTGACTTGTGACTTCCACAAAATGCAGCAGAAATTAGCCCTGCTTTGTGGCAGAGGCCAATGCAAATGTGTTCTTTTCTTCCTGTAATACTCGTGGGTTTCCTTTATATTATCCATTTAGCCTAAAAAAAATCTCTTTCTCCACTTTGTGGGTTTCCCTTTCATCATCCATTTAGCCTAAAAAAGTCTTTCTTCAGTTGTCTCTGTGCTTTCTTGGTTTGTTATAAGACATTTGAGGATAATCTCTATTTCTGGTGCCTTGCATTTTCTGCCATTGATTTGGTCTGCATGTAATGTACGTGTGTGTAGCTGTTCTGACACGGTGGCATTTTGCACTGACTTTGCAAAGGCAGAGAAGACTAAGACAGGGTTGAGGCAATGTGGAGTGAGGCCTTTTGAACAACTCCTCATGTTTAATGCTCTCCTGCAGAAGCTCAGCTCAATTTCTCCAGCACCACTGGGTCTGCTCCTCTTGATTTATGGAGATACAGAGGGAGACCCTTCACACACAAACACAAACCAACAGCAGCCGGATGGGTGCCATCACACAGATGTGTAAGATATCCCTACTGGCAGGACTAAGAGCAAAAGAATGAGCAGAAAGGGCTGAGTTACCATAGTTTTCTCATGCTGTGTTACCTGCTACGTAGCTGAAGCTCTCCTGACTCACAGACACTAACTGCAGCACCAGGGGGTATTTGATAGGCACAGACACAGTTCATCTTCTGTATTACAGTGACATTATAAGGTTGAATCAGATTGATCCAGCCTCTGAGTGAGAGATGAGAGCAAACAGCCTGCAGAAGAGAAGGCTGCATGGAGACCTCATAGCAGCCTTCCAGTATCTGAAGGGGGCCTATAGGGATGCTGGAGAGGGACTTTTTATTGGGGACTGTAGTGACAGGACAAGGGATAACAGGTTAAAACTTAAACAGGGGAGGTTTAGGTTGGATATAAGGAAGAATTTTTTTCCTGTTAGGGTAGTGAGGCACTGGAATGGGTTGCCCAAGGAAGTTGCGAGTGCTCCATCCCTGGTGGTGTTCATGGGCCATGCTGGACAAAGCCTTGTGTGGCATGGTTTAGTGTGAGGTGTCCCTGCTTATGGCAGGGGGGTTGGAGCTAGATGATCTTGGGGTCCTTTCGAACCCTTACTATTCTATGATTCTATGATTCTATGTTTATTCTGAACTTTCATAATTAAGTTAAGAAAAGCCACACTGCTTTTTCCCTTATTCTTTCCTACTTCCATTCCAAAAGAGATAATGATGACACAAGTAAAAAGTCTGGAACCAGAGAATGTGAAAGAGCAGGGGAACAATTGACATTGTTTAGAGTCATTTGGAATATAGTACAAATACAGCTACTATTTATTTCTATTCATATGTGAAAAGAAAAAAATTTCATATGTATTGATAATGGGTGGTGAATTTATTTATGTCTATTTAAAGGACGTGTTCATTCTTAAGACGCAGATATTCTATACACTCAAAATTCAAAGGCAATACCTTTTACCCTTTGAATTGGCAGCATATCTTTTTGGATTTCTCACTGCAATATTAGTTTAAATTTTAATGTCAATGAAAGAAAAATAACAGAGCATCAAGTATGTCCCTGGCAATACCTGCAGCTAATACAAGTTACATGATAAAATTTTGCATACACTGAATCTGTGTCTTTTACCTCATAACACCTTCAATAATACACAGTTTTAAACCAGTCAGAAAAATGAGTCCCATGTAAGTGTTCTGTTGTTTTAGAGGTGGGAAACTATTGCTTGAGAGTTGTCATATGCCACTTGTAAAATTTTTAACCTTCTATGTTGTTATATCCAAGAATTTTAAACATTAAAATTGGCTTCTTAGACTAACATAAAGATTTGTTAAATTAGAAGGTGATCATTGTTATCTCCCTGAAATCCTATTCTTTGTCCTTAAATTCCCTTTGTATTATGAAATTCTGTATTTTGCATTTGAGCATAGAAATTTTGTATTTGAGTGTAGATGACACAGCCATTCTTCAGTGCCACTTACTGAAATAGGATTCTTGCATTTAAAGGAAGAGATGTCATGGCTATAATTTTTGGCCAGCCACAGAAGCTTTAAGACAAAGAAATTAATTTCAGAGAAATTAAGGACATGCGCTTGTCATAGTTTTGTCTAGCAAGCTGTCAAAAAAAAAAAGGGGGAGGGGGAAC
>JBCJKH010046904.1:26928-39058 GCA_039877255.1 Loriculus beryllinus | reverse complement strand
AAGCAGAGAGAACTGCCTCTTTCCCACTGCTTGTCAGAGCCAACCTGTTGTCTCAGACACTCATAAATGGCACTCTTTGGGATAGGTTTCTTCAGGTTTTTGCTTGTGTTCGCAAAAAATACCTTTACTGTTGCCTGTTGAGGTGGATCACACACACACGCATGCACACACTGTCTACTGTGGCTTCAGGAATGCAGAGACTGCAATCTGTCCCCTCTCTGGCTGTTGCAGTACTGCTGTTGGGGACTTATATACACGTGTCAGTGTACAGGTGGGTATGCAGCAAATCTTAATATCTCAAGCACTGGACAAAGTTTTTTTCTTATATCCACAGATTTAGCTATTGCAGAGCCAATGTTTGTTACCAAACCATGAGGGCTAAGAGAGTATAACATCCTTGAAATTGTAAGATGTGGTGAGAACAGGAAACTCCTAAGCTGTAAAATGCAGCAAATCATAAAATCAAAATAATTAAGCATAGCTACCCTCAGCCAAAGCAAATGTGTCTGTTTTTATACTGACATATCTGATCTTTCTGTGGTGTGTACACTCTCCTCTGCACTCTTATAGCAGGTAGAATAAGTCTGCTATTTGCAATGAAACTGTAAGCCTCACAGTGAGGAGGTATTTCATAACTTTGCAAAAAACCCCACAGACTCTAACAATAATTTTAAATACTGAGCATTTCTGCATGGGTTTAGGGCTGACTGCTAACCCTGAGGTGGGTGAAGGATCTTGCACAGGTTTCATCACAGGGTTGCTCACGAGTGGTGTTACCCCTGTCAAGGTAAATGGACATTTTCAGTGGTCAGTGTGGGGCTGCTCTCTCTGCTTTGAGACCAGAAGAATTCTTTAGGTTGCAATTTCAGTATTTCTTTTTCTCCATGATATTAAAAAGCTTCCCTGAGTAACATTCCTGTACAAAGCTGGTTATAACAATGGAAATGAATGTTACTGTTTGGATCAGAGCTGTCTCCTCAAAACAGGACCTGACCTTCACACAGCTATTTTTCTCAATTGCAATGAAAATGGAAACACAATTAACACAACACTGATAACTGCATGACCTATAGTCATGCACTCAGTATTGCAGCATAGATTAACACATCTAAACAGTGACTACATTTTGTCATGAGAAACGCAAGTAAATCGAAGAATACTGGTATTTCATTCACGAAGATGAAAGAATTCGTAATGCGTAATTCTTTGCTAAGTCACCCATTGTGCAAGTGTGAGGAAACTGTTCATGTGGTCAGCTTGATGATCCTACTAGATCTCATGGATCATATCTCCTGCAGTGAAATATCTTCGCATAAGTGCAGGAATTCTTAAAAATTGTGTCAAATATTAGTGATATATTATGTTTGCTGACTGATGTATGTAGAAAGTACCATTTCTATAACATAGGGTCACAAGATAAGTGAGGCTGGAAGTGACCTTAAGAGGTCCCTGTCCAACCTCCTTCTCAAAGCAGTTCAGCTCTGGGGTCAGACCAGGTTGCTCAGGGCTTCATCCAGCTTCGTCTTCAAAACTTCCAAGGATAAAGATGGCAAAACCACCCTTGGGCAACATGTGCACGGGTGACAAGTTGTACCTTCCTCCTGCCCAGAATGAGCACTGAGGGTCAGTTATTCTTGTCCAAATAGCCATTCTAGCATCCATTTCTAAAATAAATTCCTTTGCTGAAAATCCTTACTCAGACTGGGGTCATGACATGTTATGGCCTCAAATCCATTGTCGTTGCTCTGCTCTTTTAAGTAGATTAAGTAGATTCTTAGGAAACTAAAATTATGTATTAAAATGTTGCGATATGTTTTGTATGGTAACATGAAGAATCCCTACCATGATAATTCCAGAGCCAAGTCCTAGTGAGTTCACTGATAGCTGGTAAGAAAGATGGGAAGCATGTCAGAATCTACCTGGGGATGTGGGCTTTCCTCTCTGTGCCAGGCAGTAAGACCTATAGGCTGGACTCTTCCTTCTTGAACAATACTTTTCTCTTTTATTCCCTGAATTTCTTTTCAAGATCAAGTCCTTCTCTGTCCAGGTCTAGTTTATTTTAAAGAAGCTGAAGATACAGAGGCCATAACTGCATTACATCATTCCTATTGTCCTATTGCTAAAGTCTTCAAGGAAAATAACTGGCATTAGTTCTTTCTTTCCCCTTGCCCCAGGAAGGATGCATAAGAAAAAGATTCCCTAAGACCATGTAGATGATGAAAATATTTTTATTTACTCTTTTTTAGGGTCATTTTTATTGTCATCAGTAACTATTCAAAGAATAAACTTAAATCCACCTGTTTTCAATGTCATTTGTGGAATGATCATGTATGAAAAGTGTTGGTTATGCACAGTATAAACAAAATTGAGGTGATTTACATTAGCTACTGTAACAGGAAGTGCTAGAGTGAAATGCATTGTGACATACACTGCAATGCCTCAAGGCAATGAAATTAAAGTGAAATTCTTTCTTCTGATTGCAACTTTTTAATGCTGACATATTGCTTAAACAAATTGGGAAAGAGCTGGTGAAGTTTCTGGTCTGTTTGAATGCCTTTTTAGAATGAACCTGGTCACTTGATATATAGTGCACTTGTCTGTGCACTATAAAATTGCACAGCCAAGAATAAGACTTGTATTTTCTTTAATTTAAAAAATGGAGTAACATTTAAGAAAGGGCTGATGGGCAGCTTTGCTAATGTGGGTGGTTTAGAGTCCTCAGGGTGTTGCCACTGGCAACATGTTTATCAGCACAGCTGATAATCTATATGTCTAGGGGGTATGGATTTCCTGAAAGATGGAAAAAATTTTCAGGTCAACCTGGAAAGCATTTTTCAGGTTTAACATCAGCATGACTAAGTTTGACTGAAACATTTTGGACCTGAAATCTTTAATTTCTGTCATAGGACATTTTGTTCTTCAAAATAAAAAGAAGTTTCTTTCACAATGGCACACTTCACAATGAAATCCAGCATGTGTTGTGTGCTGAGTGTAGAGACAAACGGTTAATATTCCTGAAGTATTTTGGCTGACAATATTTGATATCAATTTTGGAACTAGACTGCAACAACCTAAACATCAGCCAATTTAAATTCACTTCTGAGCCTACTTCGGAGTCATGAACAGCTAAGTTATTCACAGGTGGATTCTTGACTTTTGCAAACCAGTTGACCTGTTCCACAGCAGAAGAGGGCTGGGCATCAGGATTCATTGTTCTGATCTCTCTTACTGCCTCCTGCTGCCACTTGAGGACAGGTATTCCCAGGATCAGCCTGGGCAGGTTCAGTTTTCAGGGCTTTGAGTGAAATGTTTCCCCCATTCAAGGGTGAGGGTGCCCATGCTGTGGGGCAGCTCTGATACAGTGCAGCCATATGGACTAGTGTCAGCAGCTGTGGGAGAAAGCTCCACTTCTGCTAGGGAGCTTGACTTCAGCTCAGGCCTCTACCCTTGGTCCAACAAGGGTGGCTTTGATCACCACCATGGGCTTGTCCTTGCCTTTCCTCCAGCAAATTGCTCTTCTGCAAAGATTCCTGGTAGAATGATAGAAATAGTGGAAATTACTTAAATCTTTAGTGCTTAATTATAGCATATTTCAGCAAATAAAAATTCTCTTAAACACAATGGATCTTCTGCTGGTTGAGGGGCTATAAAGGCAGATCCATGGAATTGAAATATTCTTCACAGCATACTAAACTCTTCATACTCTTTCTTCAACTTTGTACTGTCAAAGCTTTGGCCAGGGCTATTTGTTCAATGGCTGCTGTGCACTCCAAAATGCTTTGCATTTTTTATTTTCCTGTTTTTTTATTTATCTTCATTTTTTGTGTCAGCTGGTATTGGCAGAACAGCCAACCTTTCTGCACTATCTTGGCATCAAGATTTCCTTAATAAAATGGATTAAACTACTGATTACATCCCAACAGAATGCTTCCTTTCACTAAATTCCAAAGCCTAGGGATGCTTCTCTTCTATCCGTATGCATTCTCACTTTTTTTAAAAAAAGAAAGAAAAGAAATACTTCTTCTAAAAGACAGTTTTGCTTCTACAGATGGAAATTTATGAAAAACTATAAATCTCCTTACAAAGTACGTTTAACTAATACTGGCTAAAACCTAAGGTAAAATTGACTTTAAGGGATGAGTAGTCTCTTCATAGAAATTAAGTTTCAGATTTCTTCTTTGGTATTCATAATAGTTTTTCTACTACAGCAAAAACCTGAGTAGTTCAAACACTGGAAAATCTTGCAGATAAAATCCATCACTTTTTCTTGTTCTGGTTATAAATAATGCTGAATGCTCAGTAATTCATAGAATCGCTCCAGGTGTAAGGGACTCAGGTGTCTCTTGCTGACAGCAAGTGCCAACACTAACCTGCTCAAAGCAGGTTACACAGGGGCTTATCCACTTGCTTCTTGCAATCTTTTAAGAATGGAGTTGGCACAACCACTCTGGGCAACTTGCTCCCCTGCTTGACTGTGCAGTCAAAACATTTATCCTTATATCCAGTCTGAATATCCACTGTTTCAGTTTATGCTGGATGTCCTTCCTCCTGCCAGGCACCACTGTGAAGGGCTTAACGCCATCTTTTCATCCACAGACTATGTGAACTGAGTGCTCTACCTCCTCCTGCAGGTCACTGAAACAGGTATTAATGAGGACAGGTCCCAGGAAAGACCCCTGTGGTATCCCACTGCAGTAGCCTTTAAAAGATAAGAACTTTTATGGCCTGGACTGCATTCACAGATTTAAATATTTCACCATAGGAGGCAACCAGGCTGCATGGTCAGGTATAACTCACCCTTGGTCAGGTCAGGCTGTTCCCAGTCACCTTGTTCTCCACACACATTCAGAGGTATGAACCAAGAGGTTCCTGCCATGGCTTTCCAGAGACTGAAGAGAGGATAACTGGCCTTTATTTTCCCCATCCTCCTTTTGCTTTCTGCAGATGGGTATAATGGATAATGGGAGTGACAGTTATCTTTTCAGTCATCTGGGTCCTACCCTGGTGTCCATGACCTTGCAAGGACACCAGCCAGCACACTCAGCACCAGTGAATGCCACACATGAGGTTCCATGGACTTGCATGCACTAAGATATCTCAAGAGACTCTGGCTTGATTGTCTTCCACCACTGCTAGATCCTCTCCTCCTTGAACTGTGTCTCTGTGCTTCAGAGCATGGGAAATCTTTCTGGTGAACAGCACCACAAAGGAGGCATTGTCTCCGCATCTGCAACAACTGTAACTAAATCATCTACCCCACTCAAAGTGGGCCCACATCTTCCTGGTTCAGCATTTTAGTACCCATATAGGGATAGAAACTCTTCTCACTGCCCTTGACATCCTTGCAAGTCTCAGCTTGAGGGGAGCTGTGGCCTTCCTGATGCCAGCCCTGCATGCCTGGGCCATGTTTCCACATCCCTCTTTCGTAGTGTGTCTCTGCTTCTAGCTCTTTGGGCTGTATTTCTCAGTTTGGAGTTCAGTCTAGACAAGGCTGCCCCGGATTAAAGCATCTCCAAACCACACTTCCTTTCAGTTTTGAACAGATTCCTTCTGTGTTTAGATGTAAAAACACTTTGTGACTCTAATTTGTGTTTTCTTGTACTGGGAAAGTACAGTGTCTTCTGCTTCTCACCTGGATATTAACCCTGTCAAATATTCAAGATGGCATTTGCATGACTGTCACCCTAAGTAATGCTACTGAATCATAAGCTGCCAGGAGAGAATATTTATAGCTGCCATTAATGTTTATAGAAGTGAAGAAACAGGAAACTTTGCTTACACATTAAAAAAAAAAAAAAGTTTTAAAAAGTGTTTATTCTAAAAGGCAAAGTTTAACTCCAATATGATTACATGATGCTGTTGACTATCTGCAGGCCTGGGCAGATCTCCGGACATTTTTTCTAGGGCCATGGTGACCTTTACATGCTGTGTTTAATGGAAAATTAGAGAAAAAGAAACATTATTTGCACACACCGTGGTATAATAGATTAATCCATGTTTACATACATAATTTGTGAGTCACTACTTAAGTGCCAAAAATCTGAGAAGAACAAAAGATAATAGTTCACAGCTTTTCAAAGTTCCTTTTCAAGGTAAACAGTGCTCTGCTGCTACTTGGTGTGTGATATTTTTATTTCCTTTGCATTGAAAGAAGGGATATCTGAGGAGGATGTACTCAACCACCGTTCGGATGAAAGGATTAAAGGTTTTTCTGTGCTCTGTTACCCTCTATCTCTTGGGCGAGTGAGTGCCTATAAACATTTTATTTTTAGCTCCTAGTATGTGGCGCTTGGACAGATATGTCATATGTTTTCATATACTTCTAGGTATTTATTTCTGTTAGCTTCTCAGATACAGAGAACACGTACACAGTTAACCACAAAAATACTGGAAACTGGACATTTTTGTTTACCCAGATATGTCTGTTAGGGCTGAAGGCTATTAGGGGAAGGCTCAGTATCTTTGAAAACTTGAGATATATTCTGATCAGGAGACCTGTGAGGTTCAGGTACTATGTCATATTAAATTGTATGTAAAAGTACACAGTTTCTTGATCAGTGTTAGAAGAGCTTCCTAAATCTCACTTTGTCCTTGTGAGTTGTAGCTGGACACATAAATGTGAATATGAATTTAAATTAAGTAATTCTTTCGTGGTAAGTCTTGTTATGTGAAAGCATAGAGTAGGATCATTACTGCACAACCATAGCAACAAGATGATGAAATATATCTTTCAACAGCCACTGATCCAGCCACTATTATTTTTTATGTTATTCCTGATGGTATTTCTGAAAGCACTTTTCACAGAATTACTACTCTACAGGAAATCTTTGAATTGCAACAAACCCAAGTGAACGCAAGTTGAAAATGTTGAAATTCTTTACAAATTGGAAATGCTGTGCTTTGATGTGCTGTATGTGGCAGTCTTTTCTGTTGGCCATACAAGACTGAGTCAACAGTGAGGTTCTGTGACAACGACAGAAAAACAATAGTAAGCAATGGGAAAGGTCTTATTTGTCTGTTGGTGTGCGTGTGTGTGGTGGGGTGTTGGTCGTTTTTTCCATCCCAGAAACCAGTAATTCATTTCAAAGGCTTTCTCCATTTCATGACCTTGATGGAGATGACTCAGATGAGAATATTTCTGAAATTTCCCTTGGCAGGTTATTACACAGTTTTATAGCCTGTCACCATAAACAATACTTCTGTGAACACATTAAGCCCTTAAAAATATGCATTTGTTAAAGTTTTGTGTGAGCTAATGTGTGAGCTAATGTGCGTTCTGTAATAACTTGGTGGCATAAAATGGACTTTCCCTGGGGTATAGCACTGGGGGTTCTTCTCACCCAGGAAGGGGTTGTTTGCAAACAACTAGACAGGCATCACTACAAATTGAAGCCCCTACACAACACAAGTGTGGTGATGGTGTTACCTCTCACTTTTCTGCCTTGAAGGAAATCAGAATAGCTAATGTTGCAGACAGTTAAATTTCTTCATTTTTTTATCTATGCCAGCAGTTCTTATTAGCAGATTTTTCTTTTGTTTACATCCCAGGGTTGATGTTTTGCTGTCACTTGTATAGCTGGTTTTGATGGCACATTAAGGGATACATTAGCCATAGAATAATGGTTATCATTGATTTACATCTATTTATGTTTACTAATCAATGAATGACCCTTCTCCCATTAATCTAATTCTTAAATCTATTTACACTTTGGGCTTTTCCAGTATACCGTGGCAAAATGTTGTGTAGTTTTACAAGTTGTGTGGCAAAAGTCATTCTTTTGTTTTAAAATTGCATCAGATAATTTGAATAGGTCTAACGCTTAGTAGTGAGAAACAGTGACTACTTCAGTGCTAGTCACCTTTCAAACACCATCCGGTCACATCTGCGTCATGGATCAAAACCTGGGCAACCTGATCTGACTGTATAGCTGACCTGCTTTGAGCCAGAGGTTGGATCAGATACCTTTTGAGGTCCCTTCCAGCTTGAATTTTTCCATAACCTTGTTTCTCTCACTTCCCAACTGCTTTCTTCAAACTATCTTATCATCTCATCTCATCTCATCTCATCTCATCTCATCTCATCTCATCATCTCATTTTATCTAGTCACGTCTCGTCTCATCTCTCTCCTTCTGTAGCTGCCTGTCCCCTTTTTTTTTTCCAATCATTTTTTATGATAGAAGGGGAACTAGTAGAAAATCCAAGGGTCTCAGCTGCTTGCATTACTTTTTCCATAGCACCTCTTCCACACAAATCTTTTGTCTACTCCTGCAGATTGGCTAGCACCCAACATTGAGATTGGCTCTCTTCAGACAACATCATGAGTTTTGCTGTCATGTTTGTGTCAGGAGTAGAAGGTAAAACTGTGCTTATGAAAAGAGATTCAGTGGTCAGACTTTGCTCTGAAGGATTGTCCTGCCCTAATAGCACTTGTTCACATAGACAGTGCTCAGGTAGACAACTAATCTGGAGAACTGCACAAACTGTATAATGGTGAGACAGATGGTGTAACGCTGCCTGGTAAGTAAATCACTTCAGGTCTTTAATAGCTTCTCCTGCATTTAAACTGATGATCTACCTAAGGATTTTTATTTTTTTTTTTTACTCTATCACCAGTTTCAAAAGTTAGGCAGTCCCTGGTATTTCAATTAGGGATTTAAACTTATGAAGAAGCCATTATAGATTATTCCATTTCAGCATGTGGGATGTTTGCACAGATGCCATATAAATACCAGTGGAATGGGTTTTCCCATCAAGAATGAGTGTAGGGATATTTGAATGGGTTGCAGACTTTAGATTCAGACTTGCCTTGATGTGCTAAACTTGCTTACACACACCTAAGCTGTCTGTTGGACAGATCTGATGTCCGTTTCTGGTAAAAGGCAGAGATTCAAGATTAATGATTCATAGAAAACAGATGAATCAGATATGGAAGTTAAAGTTTCTTTTAATTCAGACTATTAATGTATGCAATGTATAGAAATAAAATGGGTCAGGTACAGTGGATTACATTTACATATGTAATTACATTACATTATATTACATATAGTAATCCACTATGTTACAGTCTTTAAAAACATTGTTAGAAGTTCTTTGGTGCTTGGTTTAGATTACAATGTGTATGTACTTTTTTTATATATATACTGTAATACAGTACTTTAGGAGAAGACAGTATGTCAAATGAAGATAGTAATGGGCACACATATGATAGACAAATCACATGAAGCCAGACAGCTACAATTAGTTCAGGCTACTAAAGACTTACTTTTTCATGGTTTTTAAGAGAAAATACTGGTTTGTCTTGCAGTGTCAGACAGGTTTGCATGCTGCTGTGTTAGTGCTGCCTTTCAGTGTGTGCAATGAGCACAGAAGCAAACGGAAAAACAATTGGTCTGTATGGCTGCATTTTTCTGAAAGTCACACTTTTTTACCAACATTCACCAGATGATTTCAGAGTCCAGGAATTAAAAAAAGAAATTGCTGCTTTTCCAAAATGCTGGAACAAATGTGGTGTTACGCCACTACTCAAGAGCTAGACAAAGATGTGGTTGCAAAAGCTTTTTGAGCATCGTAATACAAGTCCTGGCTATCTAAGCCTGTATACCTTTCACGAAGTCTTCCTAGTTTTCGTTTTGCAGTGTTTTGGATGCAAGCCAGAGGAATTTCACTTTGTTGGAGTTCTCATAGTTGCACTGGCTTACAATGATACGATTATACAATGCGATTATACTCTTCTTATAGAATGCTTTACTCTGGGTAGCTTCTTCCTGCTTGAGTGACAGCATTAATGCCTGAGAGGGCAGAAACAGTTCCTGCCTTTACAATTTTTAACCTTTTTTGTTATTCTACATATTTAAATCCCTCTAAAAGCCAGGAAAGTTGCTATTCCACATTATGCAAGGAGGAATAATTAATTTTTTATCTTATCCTTTCACTACCAAGTGACTGAGTCCATATTTCTCCTTCCTATGCTTTAGTGTAAGTCATGAATAATTTAGGTAGCCATAGGAAGCTTTATGATTTCAGACAATATAGCAATATTTTCCAAAAATCAAAGGGCTTTAGACACCTGAAATGCTCTGAATCATCCTTTGTAGGTGCACAGCTCTGTCCAGTGACTACACTGTGGAGAAAAGATTCTTTTTTTGAGTTTTCTGAGTCACAGATCAGTCAGATTCTCAAAGGAGCAGCAGGAGGAAGATCAGAAGGGAGGTGGACCATGGGTTCATCTCCTTCCTCAGAGAGAAAAAATTCCTGGGATTTGCCAAACGTATCCCCACTGGTCCTCATGTCAGGCGGGAACTCAGCAGCCAGCAGTGCAAAGCAGCCTCATTCAGGGCCCATAACACAAAATCTTCCTTATAGGGGATGTGGTCTCTAATGATCAGTAGAGATCCTTGTAACCTATCGGTGTAACTTGAGAATGGACACTTTGTTTTAGACCAAGGGTCTTTTTAGCCACATACCCATCTTCTGTGGTGGTGCCTGGGGAAGAACAGCACAAGCCATTTCCACTCTGACATGGTTCCCAACAACCACCTGTAATTAATTTTTCTGAGTACTCATGCAGCCCCCCATGTAACACTTCCAGCTTGTTTAGAAATCAGAAGTTAACAAACATCTTCTACCAGACTTTCCACAAAACACTTTCTAATCCTGAGTGCTTCCTTATGCCCTCTCTTGGAGCACGGTGACTCCAAAAATGTGAGTTTTCTTACATCACTTTTCTAGCACATCTTATTCAGGTGACTTCACAGAGAGCTGCAAAGAGAAGAGCTCCTGCTAATAAAGATGGGGAGATCCCAACCACCAGCGGGACAAAGGGCTCTTTCAGATATTCTCTGAAATACAGCTGGAAAATCTGTTGTGCTCATAGGAAAGTGATTACAATGCTTGGAGCCACTCACATTGTTTTTATCTGAAAGAGATTTGGTTAATCTATGACAGGAAACTCACTTGTTAAAAAGATAAGTTGATCTTTGCCTTAGAATCCTTTGGCAATCTTGGTCATAAGCTTGGAACAGAGTGAGTACCATATGCTCAGTACTAAAGCATGAAACTGCTTTATGGGACATTGCAGGCACCTCCAGGATTCAATCACCTTTTAAACAACATTATCTGAAGTGGTTTTTCTAAATTTTTCCCTCATGGCTTTCATGGTTCAACTTCCTTTATCAGAGCTCTGCTGTCATCTTCTAGGGAAAAACAGCTTTAGTAAAGCAATCAAAACAAAGGCCTCTTCAGTAAAAGAAGAAAATAAAAATCAGGGGAAAGAGCTGGAAAGCAGAGGCAGTGGAGGGAGGGCAGGAGTCGTGGCCCCACAGCAGTCCTACAGATGTGCTGGGTGAGCACACCTGCCCCCAGGGGCAGCCCTCAGATGCAGCTGGAGGTCCACGTCATATATACCGCCCCTTCCTGCCCCAGATGAGCGTGATGTCAGGATCCTTGCACAGCTGGGAATCTGGACACCAAGCCCACTTATGGCTGCTCATGCTTGTTGCCTGTTTACATAACCTCAAGCTACACCTCCTTTCCTTCTCTCCTTCCCAGACACTTTCGTATGCTCTCACCATCCACTTTTTTCTCCTCTTACTATGCTGTTTTTTCATCACTCCCTTTCTCCTCTTTGTGCCACTACATCATCATGTCCGTTTGCTGTATTTTTGACTCTGCCTCCTTGTGATATTTTTTGTTTCCTACACAAGAGCATAAACCACTACACTGCTGATGCTTTGCTTCTCTGCTGTGTTGTATCTTTCTGAAAATGAAGCCCTTCACATGAGGGTCTGTGCTGTTTCTTTTGTTTCTGGACCACAAAACCCCATGGAGGCCCCTAGGCACCATAAGAATATAAACAGTGCTAATTAATGGAGCACTGACAATGCGAAAGAGGTAGGAGAACTGACAACATTAGGCTAATATTTTGGGAACGTGTTCAGCGATTAATGAAAGGCTGCTGAGTTGTTTCTCCTGCAATTCATGGAATCATAGAATATTTAGGGTTGGAAAGAACCCTAAGATCATCTCACACTAAACCATGTCACCCACGCCTCTCTCCAACCTGGCCTTGAACACAGCCAGGGATGGAGCATTCACAACTTCCCTGGGCAACCCATTCCAGTGCCTCACCAC
>JBCJKH010046904.1:14581-25527 GCA_039877255.1 Loriculus beryllinus | reverse complement strand
GCCTTCCAGGAGAATCTGCTCCAAGATTTTGCCAGGCACAGAGGTGAGACTGACTGGTCTGTAGTTCCTTGGGTCATCCATTTTCCCCATCTTGAAAATGGGGATTATATTTCCCTTTTCTCAGTTGTTGGGAAATTTACCTGACTGCCATGATTTTTCAAATATGATGGCCAGTGGCTTAGCATCTTTATTTGCCAGCTCCTTCAGGACCCGCAGTTGGATTTCATCAGGTCCCATGGACTTGTGCACATTCAGGTTCTTAATTGCAGATGCATTTACTGCTTCAGACTCGTGTTACCTCAAAGCAGTTACCCATTAGCACACGAGCAAAGCACAGAGCTGCAGGTATTAAAATACAGAAGAAATCTATGCATACGCAAGCTTAATGAATGATAGCAGCAGATGGAAGTAAACATATTAGGCTAGGTCTTTGTATGGTCTGCCCATTTGGTGTTGGCTAAAGTAAACACCAGCCAAGGCCTTAAGGACTTTAAATTGCTTTTCCATACAGCAATGCCTATCAACATATACCCATTGGCAGAATGTGACAAACAAGCTCACAATGCAATACCCTTTCACATATCTTGCTTCCAAAACACTTCTACCTCAAAAGAGGTATTTCTGGGTTCCCTCCAGCGTACTGTGTTGACATGCACTGGTGCACCACTAAGTGTGTTTGTGGCACTCTTTAAAAGACAGTGAGCTGAGCAGTGAAATCTGGGCATTAAGACATATGTTTGCCTTGCACAGACTTTACAGGAAACTTCTTGAGGTGCATGCAGAGATATCTGCAGGAGGAGAGGGGAGTTAGGAGGTGTGGGGGAATGGCAGGAAGGAGCAAGGAACTCTTCCACCCATACCCAGGAGTTTCTTCCCTTCTTCAGGCTCCTGCAGTAGCAGTCAAATCCCAGTGCATTTAATTCAACCTACACATCATTGTTAGGCTGTCAGTGCACTGTCTTGCTGCAATGACACCTGAGATCTGCCCCATTGATAATAGACAGCAGCAGGTGTCCCATTTCTGCTTCTCACAGTATTTCCTGATGCCCATGTGCACATTCCCTGACATTTAACTTGGTGCCCTGTATGGATATCCTTTTAGAGGTGTATAGAATATTGTCAGGAATTTCCTTACACTTTGGACGTCCTGGGGTAATCCTCTCACCTGTGTTGTTAAAATCACAGCATTGCTGTTGGTCCACGCTGGTAGCCCCAAGGATCATGGCATCACATAGAGGGTTTTTTTCTTATTTATATTCCAAAGTTTCTCATAACTCTGAGATCATTTCCAAGCATGCAGGAAGCCTGACTCTGCTTTCTGTTGAACAAAAGGCTGTCTGGTTTCCTGTGCACAGACCACTCTGTGACTGAACTTTGTTTGATTTGGGCTCATGATCAGCCTGACCCCCTGGCACTTCAGCACTCTGTTTTTCACCAGCCCCTGGGAATGAAGGAGAAGAGGGAGATTTGGCAGCATGTCAGAGTTTGTGCTCCTTGAGACCTGCACCTGTGTGCCCTGAAGTGTATCAGATAGGCCATATATGACTAAAATAGATTTGGTATAAATGCTTAACTGGTTGATTACTGTATCTTCACAAGCCTACGTAAAAAAGTCTAACACAATAGCCTAGAACAAACAAATAGTTTCATTTTCCCTAGCCTATTTAAATATATTTGTTTTGCATCCTGCAGGCACTTTTGCTGTGCTGCCAACATGAATTTTTGTGCCTGACAATGACTCTACTTTGCATACAGGGTGAATTTTAAAAACTTTTACTTGTCCTAGTTCACTTGAGAGAATTATAAAATATCTTCAGCTTTTCCTTAGGCATCCACCCCCCAAAAACTTATATATATAATTTTAAACATATTTTTTCCTGCGATAATTTAAGAAACAACATTCAAGTGGTGCAATCACATTTTGGCTAGGGTGCTTCTTTTTAGAGTAAAATAGACTATGCTGTCCTGTCCAGACAATGCTACCTTAGTCAACTGAGCCCAGTAACTATATTACAGACTATCCTTGTACAATATTCATAACCTCTTTTTGCTGCCAGAAAATTTCCCTGACCTTTTGCAAAGCCAACATGAGCACTGCTTCTCTCTAGACTCTATTCTTTGGCACCTCTGCTCAAAAGGAGGGTTTCCCCATGTGAGGTGGGTGAGCTGGGTTTGGCAACTTGCGAGATTCTCTGCTGCCTCCCACTCTCTAGCAGGTCATGAAGAGGGTGGAAAAGGAAAGGGAGAGGAAAGGGAGGGAAAAGCCAGGATATAGAAGGTGAGTCTTTAAGACTTACAAAATGGGGTAGTCCCCTTTAGGAAGGAAAGGCTCCAGGTGTAAATACTGGCATGAGAAGGGCAAGTCTGGTCACCAGAAGAATAAAGGGAAGATTTGGCTACTTCTTTGCTACCTTCTGGACCTGGCTAGCAGCTAATTACATTATGGCTTGGGGGATGGGGAGATTGCAAGAGGTTCACCAACAACCAGTGTCTCTCCAGAGTGTTTCAGTAACCTGTCTATCCTTGCACCTTTTCTGTAATTGTAGTGTCTCAATTGTCCAATCCCAAATTGTTGTTCATGCTGAACTCTGCATTTTTCTTTTACAGGAAATCTGCTTCTGCAGACAAATTAGTTTCTGTTAAGTACAAGGCTGATTATGAAGTGACAAAACATTTGCATGGACTAGTGATAGGCAGGTAAAGATTTGTCATCCTACAAAAGTTCTCCTGTTTTATGGTGAAAAGGAAATAGAAACTTAAAGTTGTGGGTTTTAGAAATGAAACAGCAAGGAAGGAATCAGTGGGGAAGGAGTGATCCTGCAACAGTAAACCTATTGGTAGCTAATGTACTTACCTGGAGGATTAAGCATTTCAAAAGTGTATCCCAAGCACTTGCCCAAGAGCCTCCATGAGAGTGTAAACCTCTGCACAATCTATCAGATGAAGGGGAGGGGGAAGGTCTCAGCTGTGTTTTGACCAAGAAATTCCTTGCTAGACCTGAGAAATATTTCCCAAAGACTGCTCAGTTGAACTTGGCTTGTTTCCACAAAAATGCTACATTCTGACAAAAGACAGATTTGTCTGAAAATTTCCACTGGGCTCAAGTGGAGACAGTTTCTGCCTTCCCCGAATACAAAAGAGGTGAAAACAACCTCGTATTTTCTTTGGAGGTGAAAAAAAGTGTCTTCCAGCTCTGAATGAGTGTGGCACCTCACGCCTACTCTTTAGTCATCATGAGTCCACTCAATACACTTAAAGCAAAATAAACTTCCTATTAAAGACGTTTTTGTATGAGATCAGGAAAAGTCCAGGACCCAGCTTGAAAAAGGTTACAAACAAGTTTCTGCAGAACTGTCATGGCCCATAATGTCTGAAAAAGCTACTTTATTATTTGTATTTGCAAACATTGCTTTTTTGTTTAAGAACTATGTTTATGGGAGGGTTAAAACTTGGCTAGCAGTATAAGGACTTGATAAATAGATTTTAAATATGTTAAAAAAAATAAAAATTGAGAATGAACTATCACATTGTTTATCTAAATGTTAAATTCAACCAAAGGAACCTTAGCACTGCCTTTTCATAGATTTTTCCTATTGTGGCCCTTTGTTATCATCAATACATTTATTTTAAAAATGGTTTCATTTCACCTGTTTTGACTTTGTGTGCATATCATTGTGAAGTAGGGCTAAAGCCATTTATTGCCCAATATGCATTCCTTTATCTTAATAGGCTTATATTTCTTTTAAATATTAACTTTACTTTTATTCATTACAACATTCCTATGTTATACTCTATTCTAAATTAGAGTTGTTCTTTTTCTTATAATATATTCTTGTGTAAACACTTAAGAAACTTAAAAGAAATCTTACTATATGCTGCTCTGAAGTATTTAAGTTATGAAGAATAAAACTCGGAAGATGCTTATTATAACTCCTTCAATTATATTTAGAGATGCGGGCCAATTTTTATTGAAAAGCAATAAACACAAAACAGTGAAACTGGTTTTGCAACTGATTTTTGTTTTGTCAGGGCAGTAAATAGCCCTAAATACAGTATAAAAATAAGACAGTTTTCTTCTTGTCCTTGTGTTGCTGCATTCCCCAAATATGAATGCACCTCCTGCCTGTGGGATAGTATCTCTTTAGGATGTAGGCATGTACACACATGCATGTATATGTGTACCTATGTTATCTTTAACATCTGTTGAGGATCTCTGGATGAATGGGCAGCTTTCACAAAGGTCATTTTTGTAGTTCTAGTTTAAACCTGGAAGTTTCTTATTTGTGGTTGATTTGCTTCTCCTTGCAATTATGAATGATCATCATATTCCACCTTATAAATGGGCCTGCAGACGGGAACTACCTTTAAGGCAGGGTGGTAGTTTTATAGTAGAAGTGAAGGTACCTATAATGATGAGAAAAAGATTTTTCTTTCAAGCAAATGCAAAATGCATACCTTCTAAATAACAAGACTATGCCATAGCAAAGAAGGTGCTACATGACACCTTCAAACAAAATTCTACTTCATCACTATTGTAGGAAACCCACCCTGGTCTTCCTGCCCAACTGATACCAAGGTCCTCTGTACTGTGCTCTGAGATTTGCATATCGAGGTAGCAAGCCCAAAGACCAAATCCATGCAGAAGACTCCAGCTGATCACCCTCCCCTGCTGATAATAAATGTGACTCAGCCATAAATTAGACTAATTTAGATTATACCAGCTTTATCTGTAAAAAAGTGAGCTGCAAATCCAAATTTTCACATTGATTGCATCAATCAGTAAGCTTATATCAGCAGGATATTGCTGAACAAAGAACTATGTTCAAACTTTGGTTCAGTCCTTGCCAGATTGTCAAACTTCTATGGATTGTCTTCTCTCAGTAAAAAACAGAAACTGGAAGAGTTATGAACTGCAGCTAAAACCAGAAAATAACGGGCTTTTAGAATGATAAAAACCAGATAAATAACAGGATTTAGAATAGTAAAAATCAGCTGAATAAAATAACCTAAAAAGCAATATGTTCAGAAAAGTTGATTTTTATGCAACTCATTTTATGGTAAATGCACTTTATTTCTTAACCATCTTAGGGTCTGTGTTCTTAAGGTTATGAGAAACAGGGAGTGCAGGGAAACAGGGAAGGGATTTTGTTAAGGAACTGAAAGTGTGCAGTCATTAAATTCTTTTATATTAAATGTCAGTAGCAGAATAAGAAGAACTTGACCAGTTTGAGGAGAATTGAGTGTGATTGTGAACTGGAAGGTGGGGCTGGCTTTATGCAAGTCACGCAAATCTAGACTAGCCTAAAATCTGATGACGGATTGCTCTGTCAAAGCTTTATTCAAGTGGGTGCATTTATGGCCTTTTAATAATAAGGAATCTTATTCATAACCTCTCATGTTGCCTATCCATTAATGTGTTGAATCATAAGTAATGTACATTTTATAAAGGAAGTATGTCCCTGTGAAAATGGAACTAGAGGCAAATAAATAAAAATCTTATTAGTCACTCAAGAAAATTTACATCTTTTTCTGACTTCCAGTTCTCTCAGTAACGTTACAGTTATTGAGAATGAGCAAGCAGATTTAACGTGGTGGAGAGTAGTACAATCCTTCTGGTAAACAAATTTTTTTCTCAAACCAGTCATTATGAGAGTGCTGAAGCAAATAGATCCTCAACCTATCTCTGGTTCCTGGTATGTAAGTGAAGGTAAAAAAAACCCCAACAAATCTGTATTAGAGGCTGGTCTTGTAGTGTCTCACTATGACTGAATGCAGAACTGACAGAAATCTCATGGGAACTCTTTCTAGTGAGCTTCTCTGTCTTTTTTTGTAGTGAGGAAATGAAGATAAGCATAAAGTTTTCAGAACTTGATTCTAAATCAGACATGAAGTCACAGGCAAATTTTTTCAGATTGCTTCATAATACTGAGCATCCCAAAGTGCTCTTTCGTGTTGAATGATACCTGCAGATTTTTTAGTTCTCTAGCAAATTACATATGAAAATTGCTTTGTTATTCCACTGCATCCCACTGAAGATGGAGGGTGGAAAGTACCACTAAAATAGCTTCCCCTTGTTTCTAGGAAAGGGCATAAACTTTGCAATTATGTTTACAGCAGAACAATATTCTTCAAATCGTGTGTAACTTCACCAATGTCAAATTTGATGTAATAGCTGAAGTCATTGTAGATCTGACTATCAAATAAAAAAATATGGTGTTAAATGTTCACTTGTTTGCATAGAAGGTTTAAAGGGAGTTATGAGAAATATTTGCAACCAAGGGTGACTGAGGAAATGACTTTAAAAAGGAAATGAACTTCCTAAAAAAGCAGGGAACCTTGAAGATTTTAGTTCTCTATTTACAAAGCCTTGAGAAGTGAGAAATGAGAATACTGAGAAAATCTTTGAGATATGAGAAATGTTTTTAGTTTTGCTGTTGCTTTTAAAAATTATTTTGTAAAATACTACTGATCTTGGCTTACTGGAAAACCACTGCTTGCTTCTTATTTTTTCTGTATCTTATTTAAAATGATATTTTAACTGAAAAGCCTTGCACATTTGGCAAGTGATATGGAGCATTTTCCAGCACCCTGGGGAAGCCCTGGTCTTCAATATCAAACAGAAGATCTCCGGAGATGCTTTCAGAAGTGTTAAAGAATTGCAGAAACCAAAACTCCAGGCTCGCTAAAGCAAAGTTGTTTTTTAAAGTCTCATCTCTCATTAGATGTTCTGATGTTTAGTTGTTATGGGAGACTAAATTGGTCTTCACAGAGGGCGTTCATATGCCTTTTAAATTTTCCCCAAAATAAGGCAAGTAATCTTTTTATTTCTCTAGATTGAGGAAGAACGCATGGAAACTTCAGTACAGTATTTTACCCTTCATTGTCTATTGAGTAGGAGAGCCTTGTAATTGAATTAAAGCCGTATCTGATTTAGAGTGAAAGAACATTCAAGCTTACTTTACTATACAGTAATGTGAGATTGCTTTTGTGTTGATTTTATGTATCCTAGAATCGTAGAATGGTTAAAGTTGGAAGGGACCTTAAAGATCATATAGTTCCACTCCCCTGCCATGGGCAGGGACACCTTCCACTAGACCAGGTTGCTCAAAAGCGCCAGCCTGGCCTTGAACACTTCCAGAGATGTCACATCTACAACTTCTCTGGGCAACCTGTGCCAGTGTCTCACCATCTTCAGTGTGAAGGTTTCTTCCTAATATAAATCTAAGTCTCCCCTCTTCCACTTTAAAGTCATAGCTCCATGTCCTATCACTACTTGCTTTTATTAAACATCCTTCTCCAGCTTTCTTGTAAGGCCCTTTTATGTACTGACAGCTTCTCTAAGGTCTCCAAAGGGCTCTCTCCTCTCTAGGCTAAACAACCCCAACTCTCTCAGCCTGTCTTCATAGGAGAGGTGCTCCAGCCCTCTGATCATCTTCATGGTCCTCTTACGGATCTGCTCCAACAGGTCCATATTCTTCTTATGTTTGGGGCCTCGGAGCTGGACACAGTAATCCAGGTGGTGTCTCATGAAAGCAGAATAGAGAGGTAGAATCATCTCCCTCTAACTGCTCCTTTTGATGCAGTCCAGGACAACGTTGGCTTTCTGGGCTGTAAGCTCACAACTCCAGGTCATGTTGATCTTTTCATCAGTCAACACCTAAGTCATTCTCTTCAGGACTGCTCTCAATCCAGTCTCTGCCCAGCCTGTATTGGTGATTGGGATTGCCCTGATCCATGTGCAGGACTTTGCACTTGGTCTTGTTTAGCTTCACGAGGTTTGTACTGGCCCATTCTCCAGCCTGCCAAGGTCTCTTTGGATGGCATCCCTTCCCTCTAGCATATTTTGGTTGATCTGTAGAAGGACCTTTCATTTCACAGTCAGGTTGGGAAATCTTTTATTCACCGTTAGGAGAGTCATAAGGACAAACACCAAAACATTTCATCTAACAAACAGTGAAAAGAAGCTGGCTTTATTGTCCCAGGTCTGGAAATACATCCTTAATTTGTCTGAAATTCTACCAATTTGTTTGACACTGAGAAAATTAAGTCAATTTATAATTCAGAAATGCATTTTTTTTTTTTTCTGCTTTCACTGAAACTCTCTATACTTAAAAATCCTCAGCCCTGATTTACTTGGAATGGTCTCTACTTCCTTGCCTCATTCAACATAATACCTTTTTTACAGCTTCTCTAAGATGTGATTGGATCATCTTATGTTACATCCCAGCCTTATGTAAGAACTAGTATTTCACAGCTGAGCAAGCTCAACGCAGTTTTGTTTTAATTATTACTTATGACTGTTACTTAGCAACTCTGCATTATTTGTTATGCAGGATTCATTAAAATTGTCTAGGCAACAGGCTTGAAAGCCACAACTGAAAGGATATAGAGTTGTGTCAGTTCTCATGGTAAAGTTTGGAAGGTGCTGGAGAACGTAGCTGGAGTCAGTGTTGCGGCTTTTAGCCATGTTTTGCTCTGCCATGCTTCACTGCAGCTTTTCTGGGATTAAGCTCATACTGAACCATTGATGCTTTTGCAGTCTCCCAGAGCAGGGCTTTTATACCAAAGTAAACTTACACCAAGTCTCAGGGTCTTTGTCTCACCTCCCATCTCTGAAGATTGATCAGCATAAATTCAGAAATACCCTTATTAGCAGCCATGCATTATGGCATTACGCTAAAGCCAGTGTGACTTGCACAATGTATCCTTGATGAACACTTATGAAAATATTTTCTTTGGGTAGATCTTCATGGTATAGGGGAAAGCAAGATGAGATGACACATTGTCTGGGGAGCATGCCTTCTCCGACTGCCACCTGGCTGCTCCACCATGCTCAGTATGATGGGCATTGATTTCACATTTTTGCCCATTTCAAGGGGTGTGTGCTTAAAAAGTTTCATGTGCTCTCATAGCAAAGTCTACCACAAATGCAGTCCTTTTGTGGAAAATGAATGGGTGTTAAAATTACCTGTCAGCAGGGCAGGTTTGAACAAGGATGCTTGCACACACCTATATCCACTACTGTGTAAGCCTGAAGTAATGAGCTACACCTGGTTGCTGTGAAAGAATAAAGTCCAGAGCAAGAATGCATTTCCCGCAGGATACTCCTTTACTTTTTGCAAGTATTTTTGGCTTAGAGGTGGAAGCATGAACTGCTACTGTTCTACTGCATTAAAGATGTGATGGACTTGGCCAGCAGCCTGCTGCTCCTTATGTGATATTTTGTATTTTCCCAGTGCCCTTCTGGTAGCAGCTACTAATTAGCAACAACAAAACAGGAGATTAGGGTTTGTTAGAAGATACAATGTATTTTCAACTTTCTGTACACGTGCCCTGCGGTGGGCTGGATCCTCAGATGGTATGCAGTGGGTTGATTTGAAAGTAGATGCTTTGAATAGTATCTGACTTCCCCCTCCAGGTTTGGGGTTTCCATGCTTTCATTTCTATCTGATGGCTAATACCCAATTGCTCAGAACCGCGGACAAACAACCGTCATGAGTCAAATCTTGAGTGCTTTGTACTCTGCCCTCTCCCAATGGTAAACTATTGAGATCCCCTAAGCTTTAATATCCTCTCTCTACTGGTGACGCTCAGCTCCCAGTTTGCTCAGGCCATCTGTGACTGTCTGGTTTCCCAAGCTTTAGTGTGGCTGTAAGTGACTGTTGTGATTTTCAGTACGATCTCAGGATTTTCATTAAAGAAAATTCATGTGAGGAAAATTTGTGAATTTCTTGTGCTACCATTTTCCTTCTCACTTTGTTGACATCTGTGTTCTTCTTTGTCTCATTCCTGAGCAGCAGAGGAGGAATGTGGTGTTTGGTGGGTTTTTTTGGTTGTGATCAATTTCTTGACAATATCAGTGGAAATGTCTAGAGTTACAGAGTACATAAGAGCATAAGTCACAGGAGATTTTATGCTAATTTTAAAAAATCAGTATCAAAGGGAAAAAAGTGCAATTTGAAACCAGTCATGTTGCCTCTCAGTATGATGTTATTTCCAAACTGAAACTCCACATTAAAGGAAGAGGAGCACTCAGCTCTTTTCAATGAGATTTTTTCCCCATATGATGTTTCTTTGTGATGCTGCTGTATTTCTGCCTTGTGTGGCTATTTTCATGCCTTTTAGCAAAAAGTTTAGGATCTCTCAACTCACTTCCTTTTCCATATTTAGAGTACATAGGTAGAGCCTGCTCCTTTCTGTCATATATATATATATGAGTATATACATATATTCTTACAACTTGCAGTTTCTTTACCTTTCTGGTCTTCCAAAGGAAAGAACACATCTTTGCATTAGGCTTTTCCAGAGCTGTTCACCTATTTCAGTGGATGTGACCAGGCAAGGAATGAGTTATATGTCCATTCCCCTCTACACGGGTTTTCCTCTCTCCTTCCTGTCCTTTCTGCACGTTGGTCAAACTACCTGTTAACTTTTCTGGATTGCTGCTGAAAGCTGAAGGAGTACTCTTCATGCAAAGCAGAAGCCACTTGTGATAGAAATGTCTCCTGAAATCTGGGTGAAACAAATGTCTCGGGAGCATTGGCGCTCCAGTCAGTGTACCTCCGGTGAGCATATCAGAAGTAATAATCCTGGTCAGATGCCTGTGGGGCTCCGACTCAACATACATAAAGACCTCTTACACAGTAGGCAAGCAAGCCAATGATGAAAGGCAAAAGCCCTTGGTAAAGGTGATGGTGTATAGTTACCTGCTCCCAAAGCACAGAGCTCTTGTAGTCTTTGATAGACTTCTCCTCCAAGGGTATGACTTAAATGCTGAGCCCCTCTCCTTTACTGCATTGCCTTGGGTGAAACAGTTACCTCAGCCCAGGCTGGAGAGCAAGTATCTCATAGGGCAAGTTTCCTCTGAGGAACATTCTTGCCTTTTGCATCATCAGGACATGCCCCTGCTCAGAGGGAAGGAGGAGCTGCTCCATGATCTTGCCAGG
>JBCJKH010046902.1:0-26178 GCA_039877255.1 Loriculus beryllinus | reverse complement strand
CAGCCCGATGAGGTGTCTGCAAGGCCTGTGCAGTCTGCATGTCCCCTCACAGGCAGGGATATGCAGCCTCTCCTAGGCCACCTGGAGCAGCTACATACACAAAAGCTTTTCCATGCACACAGCTGCAGCCACTGCACAAGGTTTGGGATGCAGCTGGATGCTTCTCCTGCCTCCTTCTATTTTCCCATGGTGCCAATACACTCCTGAGAGACCTGAGCTCCTTGCGTGTGCTGGTTCAGAGTGAGTGCTTCCCCTTTCCAGGGCTTCCAGGGAGAAGCTTGTTATTCCCAGGAGTTGATGCTGTGGCAGAGACCTCGCTCGGCTCCCCTGTGCACCTCAGCTGCTCCCAGGGAAGGCTCCAGGCACTGACTGTGGATCTGTAGCACAGCAACGTCATGAGTGTGAGTTCATCACACAGGAAGCTGTTGTGGCTCCCCATCACCTGGCTGCAGGACATGGCAGAGGGATGGAACCCCTGTTAGCACCCTGCCAGAGGTGAGGGGTCAGTTAACAATACATGCTCCATGCACTGGCACAACCTGGCGCTGTGCAGCTTGTACTGGAATCAGCCCAGAGCCGACACCAGCGGGAAGGATACCCATTAGGGAGGGAGCATTCCAGAAAGCAGCATGGGATAAACACCAATTTAACCACGTGCTGTAAGAGTACGTTGGTCCTCGCCGCACATCCACAGCTGCATTGATTTGCATTAGTTTTGTAAGAACATATGGGATGGGACCTTGCTAAAATGGCTTGTTTTTCCTTTTCCTCAGGCTTTATTCATTTGTATTCTGGATTATCTAATCATTCGGGCTTTAAATACCTACAGTTAGAAAACAGAGAGTTGGCTATGGCCTAATTCACTGGAATTGGCTTCTGCTAAGACTGACACATTCAACAGCTGCCAAAATGCCATCAGCCTTAGAAAGAGAATGTCTTCACTTTTTTATTGTTAAAAAGTGAGCAGAGTTAATCACTGCAATGGAAGCATTTGACTGGTGCACAGGATGTGCTGAATCTATTTGGCAATTTGACTGCAGACTGGGCTTTAGTAGCAGCGCTGTTCTCAGCAGAGGCTGTTCAGGGGCCCACAGGAATCTCGGCTAGATCCAGCTCCCCCAAACCAGTCCTAATGCAGGGAAACCTGCCCCAGAGCCTTCCTCTGCTTCCTGAAGCTCTGCAGCAAAACAGGGTTGAAGGGGGAGCATCCTGCAAAGCCTTCAGCACCCTTCCCCATGCTTCCCTGCCCACTGGTAGATGCAGGCAGGGACTCCTCTGGGGTGCTCGTACTGCACTTGGCAAAATGGGACCTACCATAGTTCAGAAGGAGCACCAGTTTCATCTTCCATTGGCATTCCTTCATTATCCTCAGATGCTGCAGGAGAGGAGGAGAAGAGAAGGTCCCAAACGTGGTGGGGTGCACAAGCTCATGTGTAGTGCTGGGGCTTCAGCTTGACTTAGCCTCAGTTAAGTCTCTGACCTAGAGAAGGCTTCTTACATTCCGGTGGTTATCCCAAGTCTAATTATCTCTCTGAACAGCCTACACATCTAATGCATTCTGAACAAAGCTAGAAATAGAAGGATAATCAGATTATCCCAAATGACAGCTGCAACATCTGTATTTTCCAGTACACAGGCACATTTGTTGTACAGAATATTGTAATGAGGCCGAAACTCCTCAGTGTTACTTCCTTTGTCCCTTTCTCAAAGGAGCAGTGGTTCACTCTCCAAAAGAATATTAATTGGTGCAAAATGTTGGAAAAAGTTTTTCTGCAGGGAGGGTTTTTTGCTCCTGCCTTTCTGCAGAGGCACCCCCCCCCCCCACAACAGCCAGCACACACATCCCTATCCCTTCCCCAGCTGCCAGATGCTTTTGGGACTCTTCACATTACTCAGCCCTACCTCCTCCCAGGTCAGGGTACAAGGTTCCTCCTGCTCTCGAGGTCTCTGCAGGACCCCCCCATCAGCACAGCCACATCAAGCATTGCTCCACAGAAGACACCAAAACCTCACCATCATCTACTCAGCCCAACCAACAGCCTGAGCATCACCCAGAGCACCCAGACCATGCCGGAACCCCACCCTGGGGCTCTGGTGCAGGAAGCAGCTCCCGGCATTGATATTTTCAGCAGGGACTTCTCACAAGGGGCTCAGAACAGCTTCAAGGCAGCAAAGCCTGGAGAACAAAACCAAATTCTCTGTTTATGCTCATTTTGCTTTCAGCTTTTTAGCTCTGCTCGTTCTGCAGGGGATTACACGCTACTCACCAGGCTGTGGCTTCAGTATTTTAATTTCTTTTTTAGCTATAAACCCATTTTTCACTCTCTTTCAAGGAAAGCAGCATGTACCAGAGTGCTGCTGGCAGGTCCAGGGCAGCTCCTCAACCGCAGCCAGAGCAAGACCAAGCGCTGGGTGCCCCTTAGGCACTGGTATATGCAGCTTTGCCAACTGTGAGAGTAAGAATCTTCCTTAAGCCCTCAATCAGTGGTCCCCACCAATTGGTTACAATGGCTCCTGTTCCAGCATTTCTCTTTCCCCAGATCATTGCTGCTCATATCCAAGTTTTTAGTGCGGGCTTGGTTGAACTTGCTGTTAAGACTGAAATCACCACAAGAGCAAAACTATACCTGAAGCTAGTCAAACCACAAACAGGAGAAGCTGCTGTCTTAGCAGGCACCCTTTCTCCTCCATCCAGATCCCTATATACAGTAAACCCACTAATACAAGCATCACAAGATGCTTCAAGGAAGATCCTGGCATGGTGCAGCCCCTCTCTCACCCCAAACACAAGAGCAGTCAGCAGGAGGCTGCTCGGATGCTCTATTCTTACCCCAGTCAGCAGTTACTGCTCCCACCTGTGTGTCCAGCGGCAGCTCCTTGCCCTTAGTATAAATACTGCAGGTCCTGGCTGGTTATCTTCTGTTACTTGAGGAGTTCTATTTGGCTGTGAGCTTGCATCTTACTCCTTTCCTTCCTTCCATTCTTCACATGAGCTTCCCATAGAAGTGACTGGAACCATGCTGGAGCACCTACCATGTGCTGGGGACTCTGCCAGGTCAGCAGTATGGAATTGGGTGCTGGTTTTGGGTAACAATCCATAATTTCCTAATTTTCATTTAAATTGAGCTTTGAGCTGCTTTGATGAGAGAATGTATTAAAACCAGCGTGGCTGACGTTTCTTAAATAAATTCCAAGATGAATTCCATGCATATCCTGCATTAATGTGGAAGGTGGAGATAGAGGCCGGGGTGAGCTGAAGCAGAAAGTATACTGTAAATTGAAGCTTGGCATTGAATATAAATGGCAAAAGTTGGTGACTGCCAATAACAGTAAATCACGCTCAAGCAGTGCGTGGTGATAAGGCTGGAGATGGATCGTCCTGCGGCTGGGGCTCTGTGGGGCCCTGCTGGCAATGAGGGGGGGTCGCTCACCCCAACCAGCAGCTCCCGGTGGGTAGCCTGGAGGGCTCCGGGTTGTTTCTGTTCTGCACTGGCCAATCTGCTTTGGGATATAATGGAGGTAATTGATGCTTCCCCCGGCTGGGGCTGCTCTGTTCTCTCTGCTCCAGCCCATCCCAGGGCTTTGCCAGCTGCAGCTCTGGGCTTGCAGGGGAGATGTTGCTTTGTAGCAAACCCATCCTTGTGCCGTGGCAGGAATGTTGAATGTCTTTCCTGAGGCTGTACCTTGTGCATGGGAAGGGGCTTCCTGGGGTAAGCCTCTAGGCTTAACCCCTGTACTGCTCCCAGGGAAGATGTAGAGGTTAAGGAGCTTCTGAGTCTTTTGTTCTCCCAGACAGTGTGTGTAGAGAAGGGTAATTTGTATTGGCAGCATGAGAGGAGAAGGAAGATGACCACAGAGAGACAGTTTGAGAAATGAGAAGACAGACCAGAATGTTTTTCTAATGAAGAAGGAACCTGTGTGAAATTGTTTTCGATTAATCTGCGGCTAACTGAGCTCATTAAACGGGAATTATTCCATATGGGACCGGAGAGAGCACCTGCAGAACTGCTGCCGGAGAGCAGGGAGGTATGAACCCTGCCCTGATGGCGAGGGCTGGCCTCAGTGCAGTGAGCAGGAGGCACGAGTGGGAGATCGGCTATGCTCCTGCAGTGGGGAGCTGCCTTTGGGAAACATGGCTCCCAGTATCTCAGTGCTTGCAGGGTGCTGGGGTGTGCTGGGTTGACTGGTACGTGTAGAGGGAAAGGCGACCATTTGGTAGCAGCCAGGTATAACAGGATGACTCAAGAACATAGAGAACATGTTGGGAACCTCTAGGTCTTTATTGAGATCCTTTATTCACTTGCTTCAATGCCAGCCTCAGCTGGGCTGAGTTGCCCCTGCAGGCTTTTCCTGAGGCAGCTGAAGGAGCAGCAGGAAAACATTGGAGCTTCCCACACCTGCAAAAGAGCAGGGAGGAGGGTGGCTGGCTCTGTGTCCCTGCTGTCCCCTGGCACTGCTCATCATCCTCTGCTTGGGAATTGCCCAGTGTGGTTCTGTAGCCCGGGAATGGACCGTGATCGATGGCAGAGCAGCAGGATGAGAGCTTTCGCCAACAGAAGCTGGGAACCTGAATGGGCTCCAAGTTCCTCACGGAAATCCAGCTGGAGCAGGGTGCTGCAGGCGCCGCTTGGCTGCGGCGCTGTCTTCTCAAAGTCAAAGCAGCTTCAAGGTTACACATACAGAAACCTGCGCGGCTTAATGTCAGTGCTAATGCCATGTCTGCTGCTCAGGAGCAAGTCCTGGTTTCGTACAAGTATCACCCAAATCATCACTGTCTACGCTCCCTTCCCAGGCCGGGTTTTGCCTTGACAGCAACCTGATTTCTCTGAGCTCAAGGATTATTCCAGATTTATGCTAGATGTGAGAAAACCCAGGGTTGATCAGGCCTGGTGGGAACAACAGAAGGCGAATCCCAGCTGGCCTCCTAACATGTCGCTAATAATGAAAACCTTTTAACATGATAATTTTGCAAACAGATTTATCTCAGGCAGGTCTGACAATCACTCTGCTTGTGGCAATTATCCTCCCGATCCCAGACTGCAGGAATCCATGGCACTGTTGTGAGGGTGAGTCGCAGCCTCCTAGTCTTGCTGGTGCCTGTCCCAGGGAAGCAGCAGGCACTTTGGATCTGTGGGGCAGGAATGGCCCAGACCTCTCCTGGGTGTTGGGTGGGCAGCTCTCAGCTTGCAGAAAGTGTTTTCCTTTTCCAAGAAAGGATGAGCATTCACTGGAAGTCCATGGAGGTGCCATTGCTCTGCTCCTCGCAGATCAATTTCCACCCGTATCACCACAGTAATGCTCTCTGCAAGGCAATATGATTTTCTTCTGTGTAAACAGCAATAACTTCAGAATTACTTGGGAAAGACGGAGATCTCAAGAGATGTTTAAATTACTGGCTATATCTCATTAATCAAACACAAATGCAAGACTAGCAAAGACTCCAGTTGCTGAGCTGGAAAATGTTTAAATTCATTTATTGAGGCAGCAGGGAAAAGGGGATCCCTGCCAAGTGCTGAGGGGTCTGAGTGCCGGGAGATAACTGTGCCCAAGTGCAGCTCTCACTGCAGTTGTTCCTGGAGGCTCTGATGGTCCAGGATCAAATCCATGCTGTGGGTTTGTTCCTGCCTCGCCTGAGCCGAGCTCGGCCTTTTGGCCACATGGAGTCCGTGTCTGGGACCGCTCTGGTTGGGATCTTGGCACCATCTGCTCGGAGCAGCAGGAGCACCGGCACGGAGGAGCGGGGCTGTCTCCAGCCAGGAGAGCTGAGCCGGCTGTGCCATGGCTCCTCCCGGGTTGCCATGCCAACCAAGAGGAGACAAGCACCGCTTTAATTTGCAGAATCACCCTCTTGACACAAAATCCAAGCAGTTTGTGAGGAGGGAGGTGAAAGGTGTCAAGGGAACAGGGAGAGATTCTCTGTGCCTCTCACATCCAGTGTGTGGCTGTTTCATCTCCCATTCTCCAACACCAATGTTTCAGAACTGGAAACACAAGAGCCAGATGCAAGCCCCCAGGAATTTCACTGGCCAGTCTTCAGAAGGCAGTAGGGAACCAGCTGGGTACCTCACCACAGAATACATCAGCATGCTTTTCTGATATGGCATGGCTGGGTCACAAATGAGAAGCACTGTCCCAGGGGCATGGAAATGCCTTTGCCTCATGTTCCTTCCCCACTGTAGCAAAGAGGAGAGACATGGTGGAAACTGCAAAGCCATTTCTGCTCTTTATCCTCTTATTTTCACTCTTGAAACCAGCTGGATCTGTAGATGATGAAGATGCAGCACCATTTCTCTCTGATCAGCATCTGGCTGGACTTACAAGGCAAGGAGGCTCATTCTCTGGAGAGATGTCCAACGATAAGGGCCAGAAATGACTGTGTCTGCTGCATGTCTTGCTCAGGAGCTGACAGTGTGCATGTAGCATGATATATCATGTCTGGCCATCCCTGGAGCCCTTCAGGTCTGCCCTTCCAACTGCATGTCATGTTGGTATCATAAAAACTGACACTGGAGACACCAAGAGCTCCATGCTGAGCTGCCAGGAGCAGGGCATGCCCCGGTGTTGTTCCATGGTTAGAACAACTCATGCAGGGCGTGGGGCTTCCTGTGTTGCATTTCCTTGTGCCCAGCTGAGAGTGTCCACACACAGCAAGGTCATGGATATAAAAAAGGAAAGCATCCAGTGATGCTGCTGCATCTGCCTCTGCTCTGTCCTTCTCCATGCATTCACCATCCTGCCCAGGATAAAGTGTCATTAATGAGACCCCACCACCTGGTGAGGGGCTGAGCTCCCACCTGTGGTTCAACCATGGCAGTGTGACGGATGTGGCAAACAGTGGCAACGGTGAGATCCAAAGCAATGTAGATTGTTCTGGGAAGGGGTTTTGGAGTTTTCCCAACTGTCTGGAACACCTTGGATCACAAGATCTGGCCAGATCTCAGCATTGGCTGCCATCGTCACCTATCGATATCCCAAATTCTGTCTTTGTACCAACGGAGCTTTGCTAATTTTCATGGATCTCCTGTGTTTCATGCCCTTGGTGTCCTGTCATGCACTGATAGTTTTAGTCCACAAGCTAGAGTGCAATATGCTTATGAGTAATAGCATCTTATTGGAGTGTAAAGATGTTCCTATTTCACTGATTTATCCTGCACTTAAACTAATTCAAAATTCACTTACTTCAAAAGTACTGGAAGCAAAATGCTTTCTGTAAATAGCTTAGCTTTTTCTAAACTGATATTGCTGAAAGGAAAGACAGAATAACTCGCACTATCTATTTTCACTTGAAGGTAGCACCACTGTATTGTTTTGACTGTTTTCCATAAAAAGGGCCATAGTTGATTCTTCTCTGTAAGAGAGGCTCATGGGCTGGCAAGGACTGTTTGACCTTTATATCTGAGTTTCAGAGACCCCGTCCAGATGAATGTGGAGTTTGTTTAAGCAGCTTGTTAGGCACCACCTGGGTTCCAGTTCACTGCACGGTGCCTTTCTGAACGAGAGTGCAGCAGCCGGGGACAGGCGGGTGTAACCCTGCTGTGGTCCCTGACAGCCTTGAGAGGTGATCCCAGGAAGCAGGGGCTATTCCCCTCTGCTTCAGCTGCTGCTGCTGCCCCTCCTGCCACGCAGTGACAGGAGCTCTCTGAAGTCACTCAGCTGACACTCTGCAGGGGTTTCTGCCCCAAACATTTCACATGAGTCAGTTCTACCTAGAAATCACGCCTACGGCTGGGTGAATGCATTTACTGTGTGTGGCAGAAGGCAAGCTTAAGCTGCAAAGTTTATCTGAGAGGGTTGCACACAACTGGTGCAAGGGTGCCAATCATTCACTCTGTTTCCTGGTCCTTTCCTTAATCCCTTGGTGTTCTGTATTCTAGAGCAGGACTGCTCCACCACATGCAGCTGTGGGATGTGAACTGTTATCCCTAGGGAATGCCTCCTGAGTGCTTGTGAGCAATAAGGGTTTCACTGAACTAAACTCTCCCCAAAGCCCTGGCTCCCTTCTTGCCTCCTCTCTTTGTTGCCTCTGTTGAAGGCTCAGATGTTCCGAGACACCCATGGGGAGGTGCAGGGATCACCTTGCCCTGCTGCCCCTGGGGGATGCTCCAGTGGGGGTGAGGGTCGCAGTTTTGGGAAACATTGGCAATGTCACCTCATGCTGCTGTGGCTGGTGATGCTCTCCTTGGTTGGCAACAGTGAAGTGCAGGAAGGTCACAGGAGGTCTGGGGCTGTGAGCAGGCTCTGGTCCGCATCAGCAGCTGGATGGTGGCCGGGTGATGTTGAAGCTGCTACGGGCTTGTAAAATTTAGTGTCTCAACAACATTTCTATCATGAGAGAACAAGAATTTATTGTTTGATAGAGAAGAAATGAATTCAGACTTTGTTAAGTGCTATCCAGGCTACATTAGCACCGACTTGCTCAGAGCTCACTGTTTAGTTGGTTGTATAAGGTGTTGAGCACAGTTAATTCCCCACTTGGAATTCAGGTATTAGTTATGTCCCAGCAGTTAGGGATACACCATCAGAGGCTTCTTTTTCTAGACTATAGAATATATCAGGAGCAAGGAAAGCAGGTGTGGCACCAGAATCTAGCAAAGGAATAGTTGTGATCACTTATTAATCCTATTTCTATCCCAAGTAAAATCATTCAAAATCCTAAAAGAAGCAGTCTTGAAGCAGTATTTAAGCAGTCAAGAGAGCAGAGCCCCACAGAGTAGGTGGCATGGGTGTTTCTGAAGAATAAATCTTAGTGGGAGCACGCTGGGTACCTCGTTACCACGCAGAGAGTGATAAATCAGGCAGCTCACAGAAGAGCTACAGGAATGATGAGGGAGGTGGAGGATCCATCTAATGAGCAGGGATTAAATTACTGAAACTGGCAGAGCTCGGTTGAGTGACAGGGGAGGAGGAACCGTGCAGGGAAGGGAAAGGGTGAGGAGGATGGATGATTGAGAGACTCACACTGGGCATTGCTCCTGCCAGTGAAGGTCCTGGGAAGCCTCATTGTCCCTGTAAAACCTGATGCTGCTCCAGGGGCAGCTCTGTACAGTGGGGCAGGGTGGAACCCTGAGCACTCTCTGACCGGGGCTGGGGTGTGTGGCAGCAGATGCCGGGAGGTCCCCGTGGCCGTCCCACACTGCGAGATCAAAGTCATCAGAAGCTGAGTCATGTCTGAGGTGACACTGGGGAATTGCGGGTTACGGCACAGGATCAGGCTCTGATGCCAGAACAGGTTTGACAGCTCTAATGTAACAGTTTAAACCGTCAGCACTGCTGGCTACCAGAAGGTCTTTGGCAGTGAAGGGATGAAGTGAGTGATGTGGCAGTGTCCAAGCATCAGTGTGTGATGGAGAGGGAGAGGGTGAGCTGTCAGCTGGTGGGGCTCTGGGCTGAGGCTCAGGGAAGCTTCATCCCCTTGGACACATGGCTGCAGAGGCCCTCCAGGCAGCCCAGCCAATCACTGTGATAATACGTGAGGAGCACCTTAGAGCGCAGCACAGTTAGCTCCCCGAGGTGGAGCAGGGGGGCTGGCATGTCCATGCTGATTCAGTGGCATCTTGCCATGGACAATCACCCCTATCCCGTAACCAAGCACAGATGTCCTGTGTCAGAGGGGGTGATGCTCTGCAAAGCTGCAGCACAGTGGCCCAGCACCCTTCTTGGGCAACCAAGCCACCTAGAGAGCGCATTCTGCTCCTGGAGTGAACCATGGAGCTGGTGAAGGGCAGCTCAGAAAGCACAGAGTATGTTGGCAGAACATTTCTAACCTGGCCTCCTGATGCAAAGCTGGCAGCAGGCTGTGCTGCAGGTGAGCTGTCTGTGAGGCCCTGGGCTCTGCCATGTCTATGGGTACATCCTGCTCCTTCCCAGTTCAGAGCTGTAGAGACTGTTCCAGCACCAGCAGCATCAGCTGCGGGGCTCAGGTGGCGAGGTGCAGATCACAGCCGGTCTCCCGGCTCTCCTGCTAATCTCTCGCCCTTGCTGGCTGGCTGCATGATGTCAGGATGGCTCAGAATGAGCTCACTGCAGCCAGCAGGGCTGTCTCTGCACCAGCAGCAGGACACGTCCATGCTCTGGTCACAGTTGCCCTGGAGGCAGCTCTGTCTGCAGAGCCACAGCAGCTGGGGCCGGGTCTCTGTGTGATGTGCTGCCAGCCTCTGCCCTGGGCACCCGGACAGAGCTGTGCTTGCACTGGGACGTGGACAATGCCTTCCAAGAGCAAAGTCCCTTTGTGAGCATGAGTGGATCTCTTCCTCCCTCCCTGCCTCCGTTTCCCCTTCTGTAGCCAAGCAATAATGTACTCGTCCGCCTCTCAAACATAAGACAGCATCTCTGCAACTGCTGCCTTCCTCTTCCCTACCATTGCCACTACTTGAGAACAGGATGAATGCAGCCAGCTGACACTGTGTTCAGCCATGTCATCCTGTCATGCAATCAGCCAAGGGCTGCCTTTGCAAGCCGTGGTCCTTGTCCTGCAATAGCTGAGATTAGAACAGGAGATTATCTCCTGATAATGTGCAGATAGAGCCACTCACTTGCCAGTAAGACTGAGGGCAGCTGAGAGGGAATTGGAGGGTTTGGTCCTGAGTGATAACTGGGGGCTGCAGAGGGGGAGCAGGTTGTGAGGAGCAGTGGGAGGTTGGAGCCTCTGGCTGTGGCAGAGCATCACCTCAACGTGCAGCCCCCTCAGTGGGACACTGGCCAGACTGGACTCATGCAGCCTCACTGTGTGGGGCTGTGGCTCTGTGGATGCCAGCAGTGGGACCATGGGGGACCATCCAGTTTGTTTCTATGCCTGTGTCACCTGTGACTGCCCGTTGTTTAACCTCTCCTGTCACCTCTGCCAGCAGGTACGTTTCAGACAATGTCTTTCCCTTTGGCTACATTTTCAGGACTATTCCACGTATAAATCATGGACCACAACATATTTGTAGCAGATAAACTTTTCCAAGTGTAAGAGCTGTTCCTTCTTTTATAGCAACTGTGAACAATGCATCAGTGCAACAGGGGGTTGGTTTCTGAGCAGCTTGCCCAGAGATGCTCTTCTTCCTTCTTTTGTTAATTCTAGGCAAGAAAGATGGATGTAGGTTCCTAGGCTGTACAGTTTAGATCACAGGAGCCACTATTAAAAGCTATCAGAAAAACACTTATTCTAAACCCAAAGCTGTTTCCATGACTGAGAAAATGCTTTGACAGCATGGAATGCTGCTCCAGAACATCTGGAGTGCCTTCCTGGGCTAGAGTTTAAATGTCATTGCACGCTCACTGTTTATTTTCTGTCTGGTATATGTTTACAAACTTCATTCATTCCCTGAAGGAGGTAGAGCACCGCGTGCATTAATCTACCTCTTTTCAAGGTGTTTCACTGCTTCTGATGACAAGTAAATAATGAGGAGGAATTATGGGAGATTAACCTCTGATGCTTCCTGGAAAATAGATTTGTAGTGTCTGTAAAAGTCAGGAAACAAAGGTGATAATCTCTGAAGATTATTTCTTAGCAGAAGCAAATAACTGGGACAGCAGCATGCAGCGTTACACAGGCCAGAGCCTTCCCTACAGGGACCCATCCCACTTCCAGCCTGGTCCAGCAGACCATTTCTTTCAAGAGACTTCCAATAGCAATGTAAAGCCTTCCAAGGGAGGAAACCTCCATATTCCTTCACAAATCACTGCAGAAGGAAATTACTGTCCCTGATAAAGTATACACTTCCCATTTCACTCAAATGTGTCTAATTCCAGCTTCCCATCAATAGGTAGTGTTAAGCCTTTGATAGATTAAAGAACCCTTTCCTGTCAGAGGTCTTCTTCTCAGACTGGTGCTTGTGAATCACAATAGGAGCGTAGAACTGGAAGGGACAGCTTGGGCCATCAGATCCCATTTCCCTGCAATTGCTGGCAGCCATGTTATAAAGTCCATTTCAAACTCAATTTTAAAGCTAATTGCATGCCTTGCCCCCAATACTCCTCTCCGGAATCTGTTCCAGAACAGCATTTCTCCCAGTCAGAAACCATCTGATTTCCAGCCAAAATGTATTTGTGCCAATTCATACCTCTTTGTTTTTATGCCAGTGCTGCCTGTTCTCTGAAGCCATTTCCCTCCTTCCTTGGTGCTCATCTGCTTCTGCTTTTAGAGTGAGGATGAGCTCCCTCCCCAGCCCTCCTCTCACTTGGCTAAATATGCCCAAGGCTCCTCAGATGGGCTCTTTAATCTGGAGGTTGTCCTTGGAGTCTGCCTCTGCCCCTGTTATTCTCCCAGTTTATGTTCCTGAAGCAGAGCTGATGGGAATAGTGGGCATTCCCATGTCTAAACGGGGCCAACCTTCACCTGTCCCTGCTTTGGAGCAGAGTTCTGCTTTCCCTTCATGAGCCTTTGCATGGTCCCAGCCAGACCCTGCTGCTGCTTGGAGGTCCAGAATCATCTTCAAAAGGGCTTTCCAGTCTATTATGTGAGAAACCTGGCTCTGATTAGGGCCTTGCCTTTAGCATGTGCAGGTTCAGGCCCTACCAACTGGTGTAAGGAAGGGCTCCTTGGTGCCTGCCATGGCTTTAGAGACAAGAGCATCACAGGCATGTCCCCCAGTCACAACACATGATGGGGACTTAGGAGAAACAGCCTCTGAGGAGGCTGGTCCATGGACCCCACTGCAGAGCTCCTCCACCTTTCTCCAAAGCAACTGATCTCAACCCCTGCCAAAATCTGGGGCATGAACTAGATGATCCTCAGAGAGACCTGTCCTTGCAGTTCCCACATAATGCTAGCAGCAGCAGTTGGCCTCCCTAGGCTGGATACTTCCTGACTGCTGGAAGTGCTGAATGCTGGGGATGCACTCCTACTGCTAATTAAGGTGAATAAAAGTGTGCAGATAGGCACTGTAAATACATAAGCCTTTAAAAGTGGAACTGTCAAATAAAGTGTTACACTCCATCAGCTCCTATTGCCTGCACTGGCTGAACATTACCTGATGCTTGGATAACATTCCGATCTGATCATGGATGTGTTTGACATCCATGCAGGAGAAATACACATTCTATGATGAATAAAAAGAGTCAGAGCTCAGGAAGCAGGCATTTAAAGCTAAACCATTTGTTTTAGAGGGCTTTACATTCAGGTTGTAAAATTTCCTCTGGTCTGGAAGCTGGTGCCTGAGAAGAAATAGTCTCTCTGTTATGTATGATTTGCTGCAAATCCTATTAGTCTTCAGTGCAGCACGTCACAGGAGAAGAGACACAGAGATGTCAGACCAGGGCATTTTGCTAAGCACTGCAGTTAGATGTGTGCTCAGTGTAAGAAAGACCAAAGCACTGTGACTCTTCATTAGATGGTGTCTGTTTTGAGGGTTGTCTTATAGTTTTGGAACCGAAAACGATTTCTTGGGTTTTATTTTTATGTGATATTGGGAAAGTTGAGAGCAGGCTTGTTGGTGCCAGCAGACTCTCTGTGGGTTCTATAATTTAGAATACATGTGTCTCCATGTCTGAGGAGGGCTCATCTCTCTCAAGGTAGACTTAAGCATAACAATAATATGTATTGTATATGTGAAAGGACAGGTACATGAGCTAAGCAGAGCAAACCCACTCTATGTAGGTCTTCCCGTGGATGCCAGTCTGTCCCCACCTGAGGATGTCACCCCCAGTCCTGCACATGTGCCCCTCCCTGCTCCATGACCCAAACTTCAGCTACTTGGGATTTTCATTTAAGGCTCAGTTCTGGTTGCTGGACCTGCAGCACCCCCCGTGCTCCCCTGTGCCCTGGTGGGCCCCACAGAGTCCCAAGGACACCTCAGGCAAACGCCTGCCACCAGCCCAGCTCTGCAGCCTCCTCTGGGCCCCGAGCAGGGCAGGAAGCTTGGGAGAGGATGTGAGGATTCACTCCTGTCAGCTCGAGTTAGTCCCCAAACGTTCACATTACCGTAATGCAGTTGAAAAGGAGTTACAGGAAATGATTTAGAGGACACAAGACGCTGCATTTCAGAGGTCTCATGTGTGCCATAAAAAATATATTACGAAGGAATAATCTCTCTTGGAACTGGCGCTGCATAGAGAGAACACACGTCCAGCTGAGAGCAGCATTGAGCTTTTGTTCATTATGGGGAAAGCCTGTGCTCTTTCTCTTCAATGAATATTTTTCCCAGCTCTGGGTGTGGAGTTCATATTCAAACTTAATTTTTTTCTTCAGATGATGCTTTTGGCACAATCGCAGCACAGCTGAGACTCCAGTGGCACGGTGCCTGGTGCAGTTCACAATCCCGAGGGATATGGGTCAGATGAAGAGTGAAGTCAGGGCCCTGCATTTTTGGAAAGTGAACTGCCAGGATCTGGGCTATGGAACCCCCTGGAAAACTGCCCTCAGGGACAGGGGAGCAGAACAGAGCAGGCAGAGCTTTAAAGACACTTTCGTTTGAACGTAAGAGTCCTTGATGCCCAGGTATAAGAAATCAGGAAGGGAAGGCAAGGGACAGACATGGAGTCAAGACTAAAAGGCAGGAAGGAAATGTACAGGCCATGGTAGCAGGAACAGGTATCCTGGGACGAGCATAGGGACACTGGCTGGTTGTGTAGGGATGGGGTTAGGAATGCCAAGGCACTGCTGGAGCTGAACTTGGAATGGATGCAGATAATAATGAGAAGGGCTTCTATAGGTGTGTCAGCCAGAGAAGGAAGGTCAGAGAAAATGCATCCCCTCAATGAGCCAGCCTGGCAAACTGGTGACAATGGATAGGGAGAAGGCTGAGGTACTTGGCAACTTCTTATCAGGCCTCTCCTTCCACACCTCTTAAGTGGATGAACTGCAAGACAGGCACCGGGGGAGCAAAGTCCCTCCTGCTGTAAGAGATCAGGTTTGAGATCCATGATATTCCCAGAGCTGAGGGGAAGTGGCTGATGTATCTGCCAAGCCTCTCTCCATCATATCTGGTAAGTCGTGGCAGTCAGGTGATCTCCCCTGGGGCTGGAAAAGGCGGAACACTGCGCCCGTTTTTATAAAAGCTAGAAAGGAGGGCCCTGGGAACCTGTCATCCTCAATGCTCTGCCTGGGAAGATCGTGGAGCAGGTCCTCCTAGGTAATATCTTCATCAGTGACACAAACAGCAGGATCAAGTGCATCCTCTTCTCTCTCCCACTCTGCTGTGCTCCAAGGAGAATCCCCTGCAGTCCTGATCCAGCTCTGGGCACCAACACAAGAGGGATGCGGAGCTGTTGGTACAAGTCCAGAGGAGGCCATGGAGCTGCTGTGTGGGCTGGAGCAGCTCTGCTCTGGAGCCAGGCTGAGAGAGCTGGGCTGGGGCAGCCTGGAGAAGAGAAGGTTCCTTAAGGGGAGACCTTAGAGCAGCCTTTCAGTATTTCCAACCCAAACCATTGTATGTTCCCCACTGAGGTTCACACAGTAACAGCAGGATTCGGAGCAATCCCTGGACTTCCCTCATGAAATCTGGGCCATGGCTCATCACTTGGGGTGTATAATGGAGCTCTGCCTGCTTCCTCCCATCCAGCCCTTGCCCAGAGCACCTCTGCATGATGGGGTGCACAGCTCTGCAGTTTCCCAAAGCAGAGAAGGGTCAGAGCCTCCAAGTACTCCTGCTCACAGCTCACCAGTGTTCACAGCCACACAAGGCTGGAAATGTACTCTGCACTTTTCCAGTGCTTGCTCAGTAAGCCCAGCAGTGGCCCTCGTGCACGTTAACAGGCAGCTCTGCAGCTTCTGCCGTGAAGATCAGTGCTGGCTTTTTGGGTGATCTGCAGCATTCAGATGCTGGTGGTTTGGGGGTAGCAGTTCAGATGCAGAAGATGAGGTTGCTGCTGGTTTAATTGAGAGGGCATTAGCAATGGCTGTGTCCTCAATTCCTCTCTGTACTACAGCAACTCCAGCACTGGTCTGCTGCAGGGGGGACCACAGTGGCCAGGATGTTGAGAGCTGTGATGTGCCCTAGTGCCATAGGGCAAAACCTACGAGGAAGAAACTCCTTAGAGACCCCAGAATGAGGGAGAGGAGGAAGCTGAGAGACACTAAAGCATTTCTTCCCTTCATAAAAATCCTTCCAAAAGCCAAAATTGAGAACTGTAGGTGGGAAGTGCCAAAAAATGTGGAGCTGAGAAGAGGTAGTGGCTGCTCCAGAAAAACTGTGAGGAGGGAGACTCTCAGCCCCAGCCTGCGCCGCTAAGGCTGGGCATGGAGCTCCTGGAAGAGCAGGTTGTGAGGGTGTAACTGGTCTCACCTCCTAGTGCAGCTCCTGGCAACTAAACTATGAACCCCACTTGCTGCAAATGGCCCTTAGCTCCACCGTACCAGCAAAGAAACTGCTTCCTGCCCCTGCCCACGGTCTGCCACCTCGTCCCCAAGCTCCCAGGAGACAGCAGGCTGCCCGGTGGGATCTCTCCACTCTGCTCCTGGGCCTCAGAAGGCTATGGACAGGAGACCTTGCTGCAAGGGGCTGTCCCAGAGGACTTGTCTGGACGTTCCTCTGGGAGACCTGGAGGATTTCGGCAGGAGCCATGGACGGGGAGCAGTGGGTTGGGAGGGTGGTGATACAGAATGCACTGGGGGGAAGCAGAGGGGAGCAGGGCAGGACAAGGGGCCAAGGAGCTGTAGCACGGCGGTTTCTGATGAGGGAAGGGAGCAGGGCTGGTAGAGGCCATGGGGCGCTGCTTCCCGCCCTGGCCCGCACCGTCCCTGCGGTCGGGAGCGCTGGCAGGGGAGGATTTGGCACCGCGGGAGGGGGGGGTGTCTGTGGGGCGCGGGGTCTGTCCCGGAGGAGCGGGGAGCAGCGGGGCTGCGGCTCGCCGGGGGTTGCCCTGTCCGGAGCTGCCGTGCCCGGGGCCGCCCGCGGGGCCCCGCGCTCCCGGGTCCCCCGGCTGCTGTCAGCGGTGCTGAACGGGTTCTGTCCGCGGTGTCCAACGGCAGCGGCGCTCGGCGGCCCCGGCGCGCTCCCCGCGCTCTCGGCGGCGGCGGGGGCGGGTCCTGCCCTCCCCTCCTCTTCCTCCCTCCCTCCTCTTCCTCCTCTCCCCGCGCCGGGAGCGCGCTCCCGCCTCCCACCCGGCACAAAGTTTAGCGGCAGGAACTCGGGCGGGAGCGGAGCGCAGCCGCGCTGAGCCCAGGCAGCCCCGGTGCCCGGCGGGGGCCGGCGGCGACCGTGCCATGCGGGGCTCCCCCTCCCCACCGGCGGCAGCGGGGCGGGAGGGCAGCGGCGCCCCATGCGGCGGGGGCGGCCGGGCGGCGGCTGACACCATGTGCGCCCGGTGCCCGGGGCGAGGAGCGGGGAGCAGCCATGGCCCCCCCCGCCGCCCAGCCGGGGGTGCCGGGCGGGCGCGGCTCTAAGGTGTCCCCGGCGCGGAAGCTCCTCTGCATGTGCAGCCTCTCCCTCTGCCTCACCTACCTGTGCTACAGCCTCATGGGGGGCACCGGACCGGCCGCTCTGCGCTCCCCGGCCGCGCTCCCTGGCACGGCAACCCCGCGGTCTCCGGCCGCGCTCCCCGGCACGGCTCTCCCCGGGCCCCCGCGCTCCCCCGCCGGCTTCCTGGGAGGCTCCGTGGCTCCGGACCCCTCGGCGGCCCCTGCGCGGGCCGGCAACAGCAGCCAGGAACGGGTGGCGGAGGCTTGGCCGCGGACGCCGCTGGCCCCCGGGGAGGTGATCACGGCGCAGAGCGGAGCCTTCGAGAGGGACCCGCAGGAGTCGAGCACCACGGACGAGGAGCTGAGCAGGGCTGGCAGCCCGGGGAGCCGCGGCGGCAGCAGCAGCAGCAGCAGCAGCAGCACCACGCCGGACTACGGGGAGAAGAGGCTGCCGCAAGCTCTCATCATTGGGGTGAAGAAGGGAGGAACGCGAGCGCTGCTGGAGGCCATCCGGGCGCACCCCGACGTGCGAGCTGTGGGCACCGAGCCCCACTTCTTCGACAGGAACTACGAGAAGGGGCTGGAGTGGTACAGGTGAGGGCGCGGGAGCTGCGGGGCAGCGCGGGGCCGCACGGGGTGTGTGTGAGGGGTGTTCGTGCGCAGGCGGTCCCGGGGGTCCCGCAGTGCTCAGGGGGTGCCCGGGTCTCCCCTAGGCTGGCCCCGGTGGGTGGCTGGCGATGGGGCCCGGACCGGGGCGCGGTGGGGCCCGGGACCGGTGCGTGGGTCCGCGGGGACGCGGCCGGAGAGGAGCCGGGGCAGGCCGGGCTCTCGCGTGGATCTCTCGCCTAGGCGCGGTGGTGATCTGGAATGCGGCGTTCTCATGGGAGGGCAGAAAATGTGCGGAAACATCCTCCTGTAAGTGCCGTGCACTGAGAGCTCGGGCAGACCCTGGCAGTGCCACTGCACTTGGTGTAAACCGCGTCTAAATGGGTCAGTGATTAATAATTACTGAAATAAACAAGATCGCGAGTGGCTCGGTGATGGGTGATCGGGGCTCCGAGTGCAGGAGGACGCCTGCCTTCATAGAAGCTGCAGGGCTCGCTTCACAAGTAAGATTTACTCTTTTATTCAACAAGTTCCGCGTCACAAAGTTTTTTTTTCGTTGACAAGATCTGATATTACCCATGAAGAAGCCTCTACGTGTTCTTGTCTGACACAGGGCAAGGTTTTAAGGGAATCTTCTGCTAAAAGCCCTGATTGTTAGAAAACGGCGGGCTGCAGTAATGAAGTGTTAAGTGCCTTGGCAGGTTTTGCAAATCAATGAACTCTGAGGGCTCGGACTTTCTCTCTGGCTTTTAAAAACGCAGGGCATCCTTGGAACCTGCAACTCACCAGCAGTTTACGGTTAAAAGCAACACATACTGGTTTCTTTATAAGAAACAGCCTATGGCTGGGCTGGTGAAGTTCTGTCTTTTTGCTGCACTTAGCATGACATTTGCTCTGGAATGAAGGGAAAATAAATGGAGGCAGCAAGTTAGTTACTGCTTGAATTATCTGGTCACTCTTTATCAAATAGACTACACAGTCTTCATGTCAATGGCATTTAAATGTGAGGAACTCCAGGCAATTTTCTGTGGCAGTTGTGGAAGCAAAGTCTTCATAACACTTACTTGCTCTAGCACCTCCTTGGCGGTGTTGAAATGCTGAGGGATTTTTGAGGGGGGATTTCAATAAAGTAGACATCAGCTCTGAGAGTGTGTTCAGTGTGGTGTCTCCAGGAGTGTGCTCAGTGTGCTGTACCAGCATGGGAAATGAATAAAGGACTGACTGTGCTGCTTGGTTTTATATATATCATTTCAGACACGGTATCTTATTTCACTGAATTTTTCTTGCAGGAAAGGTTTGCCTTGAAAAATAAGTCTAGAAACTTGCTGGAACAGGCTAGAAAGTGGCATATAAAAAGGTTTGGGTTTATTCAAAATAGGCAGAAGATCAAGCACTGAGTATGGCAAGCAGCTGCCTTTTCATCTTCTAAGTCGTGCTACAAGGAAAGGGCTGGAGAGTGGGTGTAACTCCTCTCGTGGAGTGAAAGGCACACACAGGTTTTCCTTCGCAGATGCATTGTGAAATCTTTCCTCCCTGCAACAGCAGCTTTGGGTTTTGTTCAGCTCATTTCCAGCATGGGCACTGTGCTGTGCTGGTGGAGGGGCTGGGTCAGGGCTGGTCTGTGAGAGTCCAGGGCGAAGGAGGCTGGGGTGGATTCTCTGGCTGTGTATATTGGCTGTATAGGCTGTATGATCAATTATGCTGCTGTGTATCTGCTGTTGTGGCTTGAGGACGTGCCCTGGTTGTTTCATCTGAAGACATCTCCACACCTGTCCAACCCCAGCAGTGTTTTCCTCTCTCCTTGCATGCGTCTATCAGCCTCGCTGGGACAGGACACCAGGTCACCCCGTGCTGGTGGCTGTACCTCGGTGACCGACAGGTTTCCCCCAGAGCCACACCGGGACCGGGCTGTTGTCCTGGAACAGGAGATGAGTGCGCTTGGTGCTGTACATCTATAATGGAGGGGGAAGGTGGCCATCCCCACTGGCAGCTCTTCCTTCCTGCCCTTCTGGATCTCATCTGGTTGAGCTCACCCAAGCTGGTTGCTTCCAGCTGCAGCCCAGGATTGGTAATTGGAAATGTTTGCTCTCCACACAAATACGAATGTTTTTTAAGCAAAGAAGCAGCTCTTGATGTGTTTGTAACAGCATCTCCTTACAACCACCTCTACCACTTGTTTATGTTTTGCATATAACACTTCTCTGTACGCCTTATAAACTGTTAGCTTTTAATGCTGTCAGGTTTTCCCTTATGTAGTGAAATAAGGGAAGAGCAGGCCCTTGGAGCTCCTCGTTTTGTCATTCAGTCCTGAGGATGTCTTCTGCTCCAGCAGAGCTGTAGGAGAGAGAAGCAGCTTTCCCAGCTTGGTTTCTCTGCCTGTAAAAGAAAAGCAGCACCCAAACACTACCATGTCCTCTCATGTGTCCCATGCTGTGTGCTATGGGTTTGCTGTCTTGGCACAGTCAGCTATGAGCCCAGTGCGTGGGTCTGTGTGGGGACAGTAGTCAGAGGCTGAAGTTGTGGTGCAAGCAGAGCCCCAGTGCCAGGGCCTCACAGCCTGTGCTGCTTTCCCAGTATCCTTTAGGGAAAGCTGTGCTCTGGCTCTGCAGTCAGGGTTTATGTGGGAATTAGCCACCTGAGGTCTTCCTGCACATGTATTTATGCACACTGGGTCGAAGGCTTGTTTCATTTGGTTGGTGGTGTGCTGCCAGAATCATTTGTGTAATTGTAATTTGTGATTCTGCACATCCTGGTGTTGAGCTGTCTGAAGGACAAGTGCAAAGACGCTGCTTTCCTTAAACTGCATTTAATACCCCCGTGTACATTAACTCTTGTGGATAAATTTCCTAGCGTGTCTATTTAATGCAGAATGTAAGCTTGACTGCTGTTAAGCAGTGTACTAAAGGCTGAGTGGAAGTGACTTTTAACCTTTCCTTCTGTTAGCAGACTGGCAATGCCTCTCTCTGGTGTGTTACTGGCATAGCTTCATCGCTCTCTCAAGTTACCTAGCAGTAAATATTATCTTTGGTGATGAACTTTGCTGACTTCATCCCTTTCACTGTGCCAGGATGTGGTCCCACCGCGGATGAAGATTGTGGTCAGGGGCCGGCACTGAGTAGAATAGCTCAGTGGTCCAAGTCCACTGCTCCCACCCACAGGCTCAGCACTGTGTGGTCGTTCAGCGCTGTCCACACTTTCAAGGCTTTTTTGCCATCCTTTGGTTAGCAGAAAACTGGAGATTTGTAACAGTATTTTGAAAACAAATTTGCCATTTTAACTAAACTATAATCCCCACAACGCAAAGAGAGCAACTGATAGTGGTGGACTGAAATCATGGAGCTTGAAAGCTCACTACTTTGAGGATTATGCCAAATAATCGGGAGTTCAATTCTACGTGTACCTGCACACTGCTTTACTTCTTGTTTTCCTGTCGGTGGAGCCTTAACAGAGAAACTGCAGCAATGCCTGTAATGAGACCACGTTCCTCTTGCTCTGCCCTAGGCCTCTGTGTGTTAAGCGCTTACACAGGGGCACAGCTTTCTGCGTGGAGCAGCCCCATCGCAGGCGCTGCAGGAGCACTCACCATGACAGGCAATGAAGTGGTTTGCATGTCTAACACTGTTTTTGCCGCCTGTCTGGGTTTTTTGGAGCGCTCTCGCTAAACCGTCAGGCCTGTGCGCTGTGCTGTGAGCAGCTGCCCTCGTACAGATCATGGATAGCACCATGACAGGGAGCTCTTCTCCTGGTAACAAACACGTGCTCTCGAGCCAGCGGTTCCAAGGAGCAGCTGTGGCTGCAGAGCCAGTGCTCACACGTGTAGCCCTGTGGGCACTATCACCTGTGTTGGGAAGGGCCTGTCTCACACTGCTGCGATGGGCTCAGCTCCTGCACTGCCCTGGGGGCTTGCGTGGTGGGGCTGTCCCTGTGCACCGGGGCTGATCCTCCTCATAGCTATTGCTGTGTCTGAGGAGTGTGATGAGACTCCCCTGCAGCATCCCTTAACAGCTGTTGGACAGCAATAGCTTGGGGCCGTTTCAGCTGCAGTCCCACACCGTGTGACCCTTGCTGTGAGCAGTAATTGTGTGGCTGGGTAGTGCCTGTGCCTCTGATCTGCTTGGGGTATTCAGAAAATCAAACCCCTTCCATCATGCTGTGAGGCTGTGCTGATGGGCACTACAGAACACCTGCAGCGGATGGATAGATCAGGGCTTGCTGCTAATGAGTGGCACCACTGCCGAAGGCTGGAAACTGCTGTATTTCTCTGCAAAAGGTCTTCCCACTCTACAGTGCCCTCTGCACTCTGGTAACTTAGGGAAAGGGTATTGATTTTTTTTCCTGGGACCTGCTGTGAGTTGGCTTTTGCTGAAATGTAGTGACTCAGCTGCCCTCTCTCCTCTGGATCCAATGCATCAGGATTAATCTGGGTTGAAGAATGTACGAGCATTTCCATGTCACAGCTCTTTCAACACCCTGTCTCCTTGTGCCTGTCCTAAACCTTTAAGTCTGGATTAGATCCTATGTGTGTGCTGGTTTTCCTAACCCAAGTCTTCCATGACTTGGAAGCGCACACACACACACCTGCAGCACTGGCCTCCCACTGGTGCCGAGGTCTGGCTCCCAGTGAGGCTGGTGCAGGGTCAGGGCTGACCTGGGTCCCAGGCTGGAGGCTGTGTCAGGGGCTGAGGTCTTGCCTGGGCAGTCTCCGTGTTCTACCCATCAGGGGGCTGAAGAGAGGTCACTCGAGCCTCAGGCATGGATTTTCTTCCACATCCAGAGCTAAAGGAGTGAATCCACAGTGTGCCAGAGCTGGGGGCATCCTGGCCCTGTGTACTGGGCTGGTGGAGCCCACCCTGCTCCCTGATGGGCAGCAGACTTCTCCCAGCCTTTCTGCTCGGTTTCAGCTCAGGGGATGGGCTGCAGGAAGGATTCAGTCCTGTTTGCAGTGTTTTACCACCTGATGATGCTTACCCACAGGCTACTTGACTGTAGCCATGGGAATGGCAGCTCCTCGCACGGCCTGCAGCCCCTCCATGCTGTGCCTGCTCCCCTTGCAAAGAGAGTGAGAAACACGAGGGGCCGGAGCACCCGCAGGGCTGCTCACTGCTTCCACTGCTGTGGAAACCACTTGCAGCTGAGTGTGTAGTGTGGAGGGAGGCAGCACGAGTAGGGGACTCCACGGCCATGTCCTACCACCGCAGCCCCTGGGTCCTGCCCTGATGTGATCAGCAGGGTTATGAACCCAGGGCTCAGAAAACCAGCCAAGGGATGCAGAGATGCTCTCAGAGCATCCTTGGAACATGTAGGGAACTGCCATAAGGCTTGAAGTGCTCCAACTGTTGCGCTGTGTTTTCAAGAATGTTTTCTGTGAGATTTTGCTCAATAATCCACTTAACAGACACTGCAGTGCTTTGCTATTAATGGCTTAAGTGTTATTTGCAGTGTTACAGTTTGTGAGCTTTGCTCTGTATTTGAGTGCAGCATCCCTCAAGCATGTAGATGCTACAGGAATCCCGAAATAGGCCTGAGGAAAAACAGCCCCCCTTGGAAAAGAGGAAGGCAAAGAGTCAGTTGCTTGTGTTCATGGGTTTAAATGACGAGCCTGACCCTGCTTGGTTCCTAATTTAGTGAGGCTCGTTCTGCTCTGCTCAAAGGCCAGACTAGCAAAGGAGGTGCAACAGGTTCTCAAAGGAAGTTATGGACAAAGGCTTTTGATTTTCAAAGCGAGAATTCCAGTACAAATCGGTGACACCGTGTATCGAGAAAGGTCAGAGCCTTTTGCTTTTCATGGCTTTCTCTTGCCTTTTGTTGTCATGGGGACTTTTCCCTGACTCTTTCTATCATGCACTTCAGCAGAAATTTTATTGCTTTGGGGGCTGGAGAGGCTCATGTGGGACATTTCTCACTGCTCATGGTGCAATACACACAGGTAATTTCTTTCAAATGATTTTTGCTTGAAGTGGTTTCAATGAATTGCGAAGGGTGCGAGTATGAATGGATGGCTGCATGTTTGTACTGGGCTCCAATGAAGAACATGAGCTGTCCAAATTTCCAGAGCATTAAGTGCGGATATTATCATTTCACTGTGGTATGTATGTAGGCAGCAGTCCATTTTATCCTGTTTATTCACTTTTTAAAGTAACACTTAGAGTTTGAGGTGATTTGGATTGGTGTTCCTCCCTTTTAAAAAGTTAAAAAGATAATCCTAAGTTATAGGAGTCTTTTCTAAGCAGTCATTTTATGCTGTGATTGAGCAAAGGCACATGCATCCCTGCGGGAGCAGCTTCTCACACCTCTGCTGCACAGGTAACAGGGCTTTGAGCTGCTTCAGGGGATACCAGTGCGTGGTCGGGGTCCTGTCCCCCCAACCAGAGGTGAGCATACCCCAGAGCCCCATGTGCTCAAGGCCAGGTTGGATGGCACTTGGAGCAAGCTGCTCTAGTGGAAGGTGTCCCTGCCCACGGCAGGGGTTGGAACTGGATGAACTTTAAGGTCCATTCCAACCCAAGACACTCTGTGGTTCTGTGCCACGGACCTCCTTCCCAGAGTCCCTGCCTGGCCCTCTGTTTGCTCATTCAGGCAGCCGCTATTTCCAAGCCGAAGGAGGGTGTTTAAAAGCCGGTTGTTTGAAAGACGTGGAAAGGATTCATATTTATGAGGGGAAAAAAAAGGAAGAAAAAATAAACCAAAACAACCTCAAAACCCCTCCAACGTGTTTTTTCAGATCTCCTATTTGCATCCCCAGAGTCAACACACCAATTTAGAAAATGTTGCAAGGCACACAGTTTTCCCCCTTGTCATATTATACATCCAAGCATCAAGGATGGATCATAAACTTGCTCTTTATGGCTTTAACATTTCAATTGCTAGTCACATTTTATGTAAATGAAGGTATTTACCTTGACAAGCTCTCCTGTGAAGTACAGTACTTCTTTAAAGAATTTATTTGGCAACATAAACAGGCCAAATGCTGAGGGTAGATGCAAAATTCACAATTGATTTTTCCAGCTAAATAATGCAGGGTCCTCCCAAAATGTACCCAGGATTGTCTGCTCCAATTTTGTCAGTGCCTTCGAGAAACTGAGGCAGCAGGACCGGGGGAATGGAAATAGAATAGCAAAGGGACACCAGTTACAGGCACAGACCTACTAAACAGAGCTGGCTTTGGGTAAAAATAACTCCAGCTGCCAGACTTTATTTTGTATTACTGAGATTGCTGTAACACATTTCAAGTCAAAATCTGATTTCCATTCCCTCCAGAGCTAGGCTGGAGAGGACGTGGTCCCCTCCTTTAGTAGCAGGTAATCATTTTGGATCTGAACAGAGCAACCTTGCTCTGGGAGCCTGAATTTGCAGCTTTCCTTTGTTTTAGAGCATATTTCCTTTCATCTTGCATTGAAATGGGCACAGTAATATAATACACTTTCTATTAGTCTTCATACGCATCTGCAAATAACTTTATTTCAGCCTCAGCTCTGCCCTTTCTGTATTTGTTCTTGATGGACACTGATATCATTAAGCTGAGCAGTGAGTGTGCTCATGGAAAGCCAGCATCAGCATCAGAGCTGTGCTCAATTCACATTTGGATTCTGCTGCTATGGCCCAGCTGGGGCACAGACAAAGCCACCCAACCTGTGCGAGGCCGGCTACAAGGAGGAACCAGCCACAGAGGCTTTGGGGCTCTCTGGCTGTCTCCAGGGAGCTCAGCTGCTGCCCCCTCCCAATCCACATGGCTCCCAAAGGGTTTCCTTGCTCATCTGTGGGTGTGAGGAGCTGCACCCCTTGGGCAGGTCATTAACCGGGTATTACTGGGCTTCAGTCCTGTTTATTGCATCCAGAGGGCTGACTTGTGAAATCCTGATGGCAGCCCATGGATGCTGGAGCCCTTGCTGCTGGAGGGCTCTAATTGGCCTTCAGTCCATCCCTGCTTGGTCTGTCCACTGAGGAGCACCAGCATTGATCCTGCTGCTGCTCACCTGCACTCTCACCTCCCACCTCATTTCTGGGCTCTTTATTTGAGCTGTGTTAATCCCAAACCACCGACCACCACCCCTGCTGCTCCATGGGGCCAGGGGACAACACCAGATGGTATGGGGGAGGCACAGAGGTACCCCAGGAACAGGCTCTGCCTCTTTTACCTGAGCTGCTAAAATCATCCAGGAAGGCAGATAGCTGCAGTGGAGCTGGATGGGGTGATGGGGAGGTGTAAGTGTGGTGGCTGGGGCTGAATGTGACTTGTGCCATGGGCAGGA
>JBCJKH010046900.1:0-15426 GCA_039877255.1 Loriculus beryllinus | reverse complement strand
GTTTTAACCCATTACCCCTTTTCCTGTCACTGCAGTCCCTAATGAAGAGTCCCTCCTCAGCATCCTTATAGGCCCCCCTCAGGTACTGGAAGGCTGCTATGAGGTCTCCACGCAGCCTTCTCTTCTCCAGGCAGAACAGTCCCAGCTTTCTCAGCCTGTCTTCATATGGGAGATGCTCCAGTCCCCTGATCATCCTCGTGGAATAAGCTCAGCTCAGACAGCTCTGCTTACGTCTCTTTAAACAGATCTGAAGCAGCTGCCTCTATTGGGAGTGTGGGAGATCACTGCACCAGTTTTTATCTAGCTGTAATACTGGTCTGTGTCTCGAAAGAGCTATGTGGTATCTTTGATAGTACTACATTGTTCGCCATGATGTCATGAAAGAAATGTTGAATGACCAGCCTCTGTTTGATGAATGTCAAATTCTGTCAAGCTTTTGCTTTTTTTATTCCTCTCAGAGGAGAGCAAACAGCAATTCAGGCAGCCTGTTCTGCCTTCAGCCAAATGCCCTCTCTTCTGCTTGAGCATGGCTTAGCTAAGCTGCTGCTGTCATATCCCTGTGGGGATGGGTATGGGGCTGCAGACACTATTCCTTATGAACACAAGGAAATCTAAGGAAATCAAAACTGGTCTCTGTCCCCCCTAGCTGTGGAGCTCAGACTACCTTGAATTGTGGCCTTTAATAATGGAAGTGTGATACATTATTTCCTCTACAGAGTGAAGAGAAGCACTATATTTAAAAGTGCTATGTGACACCTGTGGGGTTTTTTTTTTTTTTTTTTTTTTTCTTTTTTTTTTTTTTTTTTGAATAAGAATGGAAGGGGTTTTGCCCTTAGTTTGCTTTGCTTTTGTTTGGTTTGAAAGAAAGCCAAGTGAAAGGATTTGTTGGGCAAATGGATCTTTACTTACCAAAGGCACAAAAGTCTTCAATGAAACTTCTGGTAGGTTTGCAAAGCAGTGAATAAAAGGGAAAAAAAATGCCATTCATAATTTATATTTTGTTGTTGGCAACAGATGGGATGAGAGCACTGAGATGACTGTGTGGTTTTAAAATTAGCAGTAATCTCAAATAAGGTGCTTATTTCTGCTAGTCAATGTGCTTGCATTCATACCAAATATACAACCTGCTGTTGTCAGTCAACACTCATTTAGGTATACAATAGTCTTATCTATGATATATGATATTCCAACACATTTTGTATTAGCCTTTATATGTTCTTAATTGCAACATTTGATTAGCAAATCTGTTAGAATCAAGACTCTTTCTTTTGAACCATTTATTACTGTCATTTCCTAGTAACATGTTTCCAGGAGCTGAAAATACCGTGTTCAGCACAGAGATATGTTAAAAATTTCAGGGTGGATAATCCAATTTTTTTGCTTAAAAGTGTGTGCTTGCGGTGGATCACCTGTTTGTGATCATAATGTCCTTTTCCAGAAGTGGAATCCAGTTAAGTGGCTTTTAATTTTGAGGATTATTAACAGCATTTTCAAGACTTCTTTGAAAAAAGAAGCTGAAAATTTCTAATGAGTAATGAGATGAGAATGTCCTTTATAAGCTCAAAGCCTGGCTGCATTCACAAAACAGCATTTGCATTCCCCTTGGCTCCTGAAGCTTGGTTGTGTTTTATCCCTTTATGACTCCATGGGATTTAGGTATGATACTTGAAGTTTTCAACCCTTCCAATCGCACCAATATTCTCTGTATCCTGGTGACATGAAGAAGCTCACCTCCAGATATTACTTATTGAATAAAACTCCATGCACTTGCAATCTGAAAGGGGGGGACACCAAGAAATACTGTGAAATTTCGGTTTAAAACTCCACTTTAGACTATATAAACGGATCACTGTAAAAAATTACTTAGCAGCAGCAACAGCAAGATGCTCAGTGAAAATCCCTGCAGCACTTGTTTTTGTTTCATAGTATCAATTTTTCTCTCTTATCCTCCCTGTTGCTGTGATCAACAGAGGGCAGTTGGGCTCCTTTCTATTTTCAGTTTCAATTAAAATTTCAAAACTGTTTTTGATTGAACTGTTGAACACACTGCAATGTGAAAGCGCCCCCGCTGTCACTAAAATGGTCTGGAATGTGGTTCCTGGGCATGAACATTTCAAAGAGAAGATGCTGCTTGCAAATGGCTCCACCTCCACTTTCTGTTCCAACACACTTGTTAAAGTCTCAGGAGAGCCCATTTCTTTAATTTTTTGTTCTCCTAGGTAAAATCCAAATGGAGCTCTTTAATGTAACATTACTGACTTTTTTTTTTTTAAAAAAAAAGAAAATGAGAAAGAAAAAATTAAAAAATAAAAATAAAAATAAAAATAAATCTCAACCAAAACAAACCTACCAACAATTTAGCTAAAAGCTATTGAACACAGGAAAACCAATGATCCCCAAAAGCTGCGGGAGCACAGGGTTTCAAAGGGAGAAAGCTCAACACAGATTCAATAGTCTGACTGGAAGGAAGGGTGTTTTGAAGATGCTACGAAACATGTAAATTCAAGCATCTTCTCAGCAGCTCTGCTTTGTGTTGGGGATATGTAGAGAAGGTTCTTGGGAATTTGACTTTTCTCTCAGGCTTACAGTGGTGGGTTTTTTTTACAGGGAAGATTTTGGACCTCTACTTTCGTACAGCTGGGGATATTGCATGTGGCTTTCAGCATGCTGAGTTAGGTCTTTCTTAAATCTATTCCTCATTAAGACAATGCATGGACATGATATTGCTTGAGAATACAAACACCCGATCTGTATTTTGCGTTATTGTGAAATTGTCTCTATGGACATACATATAAATTCCTTCATAAAATTCTGTGGATGTGAAAAAGAAATAGAAGAGCAATTATCTCATGAGTGTTGGTCACAGCCTAATAGGACCATCATGTTATGGTGCCAAGCAGAAAAATTATCACATCTTTGGGTGACTCCTGAAAATCCTAAAATTTCAGTACACGTCAGTGCTTCTTATATATGATTACAGGACAGCAAACAATTCAAATGCTTCTTGTTGATTTGGGGCCTGGATGTGCGTGAGAAACGCTACAACATTGTGTGAGCTGAGATGCAACATAGCACATAAAGACTATTTTCCTATTTTCATAGTAAACTAGACAGAAACTAGTTAAACAGCAGAAACACTGTTGTAAAGACAGGAATTGAGAAAAAGGAGTAAACAGCATTTAACACATTTTCAAAAGTGCTCAACTCATGAGATTAACCTAACTTCCTGAAGATGTCTAATACCTGCAGGACCTATCTGGATAAAAATATGATTTTAGCACATCTGAACGGTGCCATTAAATTAAGAATTTTATATAAAACTAAGATTGTCATAGTGACAAAAAATAATTGGGTAGCAACAGTGAGGCAGTTATTATAACTGATGAAATAAAGGAATGAAGAGGTCTGCCTAAAAGGCCGGCTGGTAATGACAACAACCAGCTTACAACTGAGAATCCCTGAGGGCAAGAAAGAACACCACATTTTTCCCTTCTTAAGGAGCAGAAAACTGTCTTTTACCAGATTAAAAATAAATAAATAAATAAAACCCAGACAAACATTTGCAATTTATCACTTTTTTTGACAAGACTTTCACTTTTTCACAAGACAATCACTTTTACAATGACAAGACATCATCTGCAGGTGTGAGACAGATACCTTTACACCTTGGCATTTGCACACTGCTTACAATAGAGGCACTTGAACATCATCTTACAGACAATGTGGGCGGGCCCAAAATGTAAAGAAATGGAGGCAGCTGGTATCTTAAGGAAAGCAAGGGAAGCAAAAAGATTATGAAAAACTTGTAAAAGTTCAGGCAGTCCTGAAATAAGAGTGAGATGATACCTACAAAGCTTACCAAGAGACTCCAAAAACATGTCTTGATGGCAGGAATCTCTAAACTGTTGGCTTTGGCATGTTTCCAAAGAGAAAACACTTCTATGGCAGTGAAATGTCATAAGTGTTTCCCTTTCAGCAACAAGGGTACTGAGGGTTTGCTTTGTTTAGGTTTTTTTATTATTATTATTTTTTATTTTTTGGGGTTATTTTCCCCCCAGGTGATCCAGCAGATTCAGAGCATCAGACACTTAAGCAACCTGAGTGTGTGTTCCTGGGAAAGAACACACCACATATCATTGCAGGTAGACTGGCAGGTGCAGATCTACAGAGCAAAAACTTGAACCTGAAGTGCCAGCAATAAAGTGCAAAATTTCTCCACCCTGCAAAATGCATGGGTTGTCACATATATGGAATTGCTGCAGGATTTATTTTAAAACATATGATCTATGATAAGTGCATCATACAAATTAATTCCCCAGGAAGCAACAAAACTATGCTTTTATAGCATGTTTAGCTGTAGAACTCAAACTATGAATATTTGTAGTCATTCTATAAGCAAAAATAATATAATGTTAAAGGGGTAGTAAAAAGGTTAAAGGAATGAGGTGCAGAGGACATTAATATAAATTTCAAGCTCAGCATTTTAGGTTCATTAAATTAATAGCATGTGCACAGAGCTGTTACTTGTTTTGTTAAAGGTATACTTTATTGAGAGAAGACTGTCCTGATGGCATTTTATTTAAATAGACATAGGGGGTCTGAATGACCTTGTTCAAGATGTGGCTCTCAATAACTTAATAGTGAAAGCCATTCTTTTATTCTCATTTTGTCCTACACAGCTTGCTCTGTAAAATGTGCTTTCTGAATTTTATCACCCAAAGGCCTTGCTTGGTGTCCTCAGATGGAGCATTAGCTGTTACACTCAGAGGTCTTTCTCTTCTGAGTTTATTCAAACAGAAAATTCTGGATCCTGTTGCCTGCCACCAAGTATTTGAATTGGCAATTCAAAGTCAGACTTTAAAAAATAAATGGTCAACCCACTACTGAGACTCCAAGGAAAGCTTGCATGGGGAATAGATACTTGCATTTACCCCATGGTCTGGACAGATTATAATTTAGTTCATCCCAGTGCAAGCATTTCTCTTTTTGTTGAGTGCAGGGCTGGAAAAGACTACCTGCAGTTTACCGCTGTGACTGACATTTCCACAACACAAACACGTCATCTGGAAGGGTCCATAGAACATTCAGTCAGCTCATCTTTGCACAACAGAAATTACAAATATTTCCTAATGGGTTTAAGCTGGGTGCCTGTATTTGCATGTGTATATTGAATCACTCCTAGACTGAATGTTTGCTTTGATGCATCAATAAGCGTGTCAGGAGTTCAAAAATAATGTGAAACAACAAAAAAGAGAAGTTTTCTTTGCACAAGGAGGTGCCTGGTTTCCCAGTTATCAGATGCTGCAAAGAAATTCAGACAAAACATGCAAAAAAAAAAAGAATACAGCAATTCCTCATAGAACTTTCAGATCTACACCTTTGATTTGCAGTTTCTGCATTATATTATAAAGACCTATGGCACCCTTAATTCAAGAATTCTCTTTGAGAACCAAAATTAATGAACAGAATTGTCAATCTTAACCCAGAAATACAAAAACAAAATATTAATTTAAATTTAACCAATGTAAAAAAGAAAAAAGAAAAAAATCCAGAGAGCCAAATGTGGTTGAATTTTACAGTGCTTACCACAGCTTTGCCTTTGCTGTTGCAAACATGGAATAAATCTCTTTGCTCACATTCAGTGCTGATGACAATCTAGAATAAGACCAGAAACACTTGCCCCCAAATGGCTCCTGTTCAATGACAGAGCTGACATAGTTTAAAGCCATTGATATTGCACCATACTTTCTTTCAGGAAAAAGTAAATCCAAAAGCATGTCTTGTTTCCTCTTTGCCACTTATGACAATTTAGGCTTTCACAAGAGCGGCTACTGCTGTTATGTTTTATACCAGTTAATAATTTAAATAATTTTTTAAATATTTTAATAAACATGCTAATTGGGATGGTTTCTGACCTGCAGTTCCATGTCTGGTTCAGATTTCAATGTACTGCACAATTAGAGAGCAGATCTCTCTGCTCGAACTGAGTGCTTTGGTCACATGTGGGGTTTTTTTCCTAATGAGCTGTCAACAAGCTGTCAAAGGCTGATACAAATTAGAGAGGGTAGACAGTGAAGGGCTGGTATACAGCACCAGAATCAGCCCTGTAAAATGGACTCTCTATCACAGCTCACACGTATGTGGCTATCATCCTCAGGGTATAATTCTGCTGCAGTTACCCCTGTCAGTCCTCCAGGCAGGACGTATTCACATAAGTAGGGGTTCAAGGGATTTGGCCTGTCAAAAAAGCCTCTGCTTTTCTGTGTGTCCATCTTCCAAGTCTGTAACGTTTCAACATTTAGGTGTTTTACTGAAAATATTTGCGCTTCTAATAGAAATGGGACAGGAAGGTAACATAGTGTTGGCTACTGCCCAGCAGTGCTCACATGGTGCTTCAGCAAGGTTCCTGCTTCGAAATGTATTCTTCACAACACATAAACTGGTTTAAGTAGCAACATTCATATTTACCAGCAAAAGATTAGACCTAATGTCAAAAACAACGCTGTTTTTTTCTGAGCAGCATCTGACCTCCCTTGTGCCAGCCACCCAGGCTCGGTAGTGCATGTCAAGCCCTTGTTAGAGACCTGACACTCATAATTAGATGAACAGTCAGCAAGCAGAGCAGCTTGGCCTGGATCCTCATGGACTACTGGCTTAATACAGAATAATATTTATTTCTGTGAATGCTAAAGTCACTGACAGATGTCATCTGCCTTTCCTCCAGGGTTACAACAACCCAGAGGCTGAGAAATTCAGTGTTCATGTGACATAGCCTACCGTCAACACTTCACAACCTTGTTCTTGCCCTGCACTCAAGTTTCAGAGCAAATGATTTCTTGCTTCTGGCACTGAGACCAGAAAGTACATCTACCCATCTATTTACACCGATTTAAGAACCTGTCTGAATCCTCTTTCTCAGGGGGAAAAAGCCTCAAAATCAAACCAGCCCATGGAACTCATCCTACCTGTAGTATGAATTAATTTGGTATTAACAGAAGGCATAGCAGCCTTCCAGTATCTGAAGCGGGCCTACAAAGATGCCAGAGAGGGACTCTTCATCAGAGACTGCAGTGATAGGACAAGGGGCAATGGCTTCAAACTTAAACAGGGGAGATTTAGTTTGGATATAAAGAAGAAATTCGTTAATGCGAGGAGTGGTAAGGCACTAGAAAAGGTTGCCCAGAGAAGTGGCTGCCCCATCTCTGGAAGGCCAGGTTGAATGGGGCTTTGAGCAATCTGGTTTAGTGGAAAGTGTCCCTGCCCATGGCAGGGGGGTTGGAACTGGGTGATCTTTAAGGTCCTTTCCAACACTAACCATTCTATGATTCTACGAATATTCACTTGAGAGTAACAAAGTTTTAACACTGTACAATTGCTCTCCTTTCCATTACCATGTAGCTTCATGTTTATATTTTTTCACTTTCATAAAGCTGTCATCCTAGAAGAATCAACTTGTTGCAACTTTTCATTTCAGTTTCTAATGAGCAGCTTTGACCTTTGTTGCAAACCGCCACCCCCAAACTCCATGTTAATAAAGAGCTGATGTAAATTTGAAAAAGGTCCAGTTCCCCGAAGTTGGTTAAATAGCATGTTCTAGCACTCACTGACTGATCTCCACAGGATAATTAATTCACAGATGAGAAATGTGTCTGGAGTTCATTTTTGGTGGACTGGGATAAAACAAATGAATTACAACTAACCTTCAAGACAGTCAGTTTTGCGGAGTGATTCAAAGAAGAAAAAACTTTGTTCTAACTAACTAACAATATCCCCAGTGTGTGACCAGGCATTTTAATCAGTGTCTGATTTCAAATCGCTCTGTCACACTCTGCTGATGACTCATTACAAATGTTCAGAACTGATCTACTGGACAGAAACAATGCGTGTTCTTTGCAATTAGCAGAGGATCTAGTGACATCAAATGAGGTACATATGTTTAGTAACTTTCTACAGTGCAGCTTAAAGAAAGATACATTCTTGTACATGCAGTAGATTCAAGTACTGGTGTTGTGCTGATACGATAGCAGCTGTAGTATGGGAGTTTCATTTTACAGTGACTTCTAAAAGGTGAGCTCTCAATGAAACAAGTATGTCACGAGAAGCTGAAGCTGGTGCTTTATTCACAAGTTGACAGAACATCCATCATGATATGCAGACTATGCCATATAATATATGAAAGCACTTCTCCCTCTCTTACATGCCAGTACAAAAGCAACACATTAGAGCAGGTCATGTTTATAACACGTTTTGTAAAATCCTGTATCACCTCCATGTCCTGAAGTGCTATTGTATTAAATCTTGGTATGGTCTACAGCTGAGTTACTTTAGAAACTTCTTATTTATAGTTATTTTTAACCTCATCTTGGCACAACAGAGAATGATGAATTAATGCAATGTATTTCTTCTTGTATATGCTGAACATTTCCCATTGGTATGCACTCAATGTATCAGTAACTTCAAGAGAAATAGCTTATAAGCCTTCTAAAAGATTGGAGACCAATGTGAAGGAACTGAACTCTAGATAGTGCAATATTTTCTTAAAATTTGTCAAGTTTGAAGCATCACCACATGGCTACAGAACTGACTGCATCATTTTTATCTAAAATACTCCTCCAAACCAACCCAAACAAACAAACAAAAAAAGATCTGGGACACTAATAGTCTGCTACACTGACTTCCACATTATAAATCTCCAGTGCTTCATCTGGCTTTTAAATACATATTAAAATAAATAATTATGGAAGAAATTGAGAAATAAAGGAAAAACAAATAAAAAGGCTAACAAAGATAAATTGTAATTGTATGTTAAGAAAAAAATTACTAAAGTGCTGACTTTCCAGACATAGGAAAGAGGATATCTTATTTATCTGAAATTCAGTAAAACAGCTGATGTGATATTATGTGAAAAATTATTCGTGAAGGCTTTAGTTGTCTAAGAAGAGGTCTCAAGGGGAAGAGACAACAGGTAGCATGTAGATACAATGTAACAGAGCTACAGGAGCTCCTCTTCTATTCATTACTGCCTTTCACAAAAACGGGAATGAAGTCATGCAATTTGCAGGTGCCACGCTTGAAGACCACTAGCAAAAAGAAGGGAAAAGCAGTATGTCATATGAAAGGTCTAAGTGGGTTGGAAGACTGGAATAAAGAAAATACAACTATATTAAAAGCAAGGTGAAGCATTGGAGATCTGCTCAGAGCTGCAGGCTCCTCCATAGAAACAAACTGGACCACAAATGATGTGTTTGTGTTTCAGCACAATGAGGAAATGGCTTGTGAAGCTTCCATGAGAAAGGAAAGCATCGCCTAACATGGAAGATTTCTAGGAAAGGAAGTCAGTATCATTGTCATTCCTTATGGTATCTGCTAGATATTTTCTAGAATACTGCTTGCATCCCTGCTTACACCATTGAAGAAAGGGGAACTCACAGTGTAAAAGGAGCAGACTAGAAAATGTGTCCAGGTGAAGCACGAGTGTATTTTATGAGAGATTTGAAAAAAACAAGTTTCATTCTAGCAAAACAAAAGCTGAGAGAGGATGTGATTACTTTCTATAAATTCGTGGGGAGGGTAAACACTAGGGAAGAGCTGTTTAAACTAAAAGGCAATGTTGGCACAAGAACAAATGGGTATGAGCTGGTCATGAATAAATTTAAGATGGAAATTAGAGGAAGGTTCATAACCAAGAGAACACTGAAGTTCTCAAACAACTTCTCAATCTGGCTAGGAAAAATACTAACTTATTTTGAGATAGCGTTCAACAAATTTATGAAAAGAGATATGCAATATGGAGAGAGGACCTCAGTGAACTAGGAAATCCCTTATGTACCACATTTCTATGTCCATAGGGACCTGCAAGTGTAAAAGGAGACCCCTTTTTCTTTAGCTTTTACCATGATCTCTCAAATACTGGTTTAAATAGCAGCAAACACCTGGAGAGAGCACGGCATGAAGCTGAGAAGCCCAGGACACATATCCACAGGGCAGGCAAGAAAATGCCGTTGGTTTTGGTTGTGCACGTATGTGTTGCTGGTAGAGCCCTCCTTTTGCACCCGTAAGAGGAGACACCATTGCTGTATTTCCTATTTCTTCCTACCCTACCAGGAATATGCTCTCATAGAGATGGCTCTGAGTTAGGGGCTGAAAATGTGGCAGGTCTTTAGCAGTCATTTCGGAATGGTCATGCTGGAGGTCAGAAGCATAGGCAGAAATACTACTACGACACTACTACCAGTTCATCTTGTGGGTGGAGGTGTCTAAGACTGTGCCATTATGTCTAATCAGGGTTTTCACTAATAATTATGGATAAATCAAATCGGTATTAGTATTCAGAATTACTTTTACCCTTAGAAATATTTACTTCCAAAATACAGGACTACGACACCAGCTTCTGATCTCTAAATTGAACCATGAATGTACTAAGTAAGCTATTGAGTCAAAATGAGATGAATGGAATTTCAGAGTACTATTTTCTAGAAAAATCTCTTCTGGTTGTTGCCGAATCGTTAGAACACACAGAAAGTAAACATGACTTTCTTTAGGGGTCAGTGTTGTGCATGTCATTTTAGATTTACCAGGAATATGTATCTATGCAAAAATGATTTTACATTGTAGACTTGGAAAACAGAAGAGGCAGCCCTTGCAGCAGCCTCATTCTTAGCTAACAGTTTGTGTACCTTTGTTGCATGGAAAGCAATACAACATTTTAATTAAATTTCTTAAGGTCAGTGAAATGCCATTGTTTTGACAATCAGCTGTGATCGCATAAACCTTGGGGTCCAGATGGCTGGCTGTTTAATGGCAACACTGCATTGACAAATTCACCAATTAGATAGACATTAATATTACATCCTTTCAGATTCCGAGCACAGCCTGACCTCGCTGAAGTGGGCTGGTGTCTTGCTTAATCCCTTGTGCATGCTCGCAGAATGTTATCGTGCTGTTGTAGTGGGTTCATCCATCAAACCCGCCCTGGCTTCTCAGCATGCTGAACATTATTGAGTTTGTAAAAACAGATGTCATAACACACTGCTACTCTCGAGGGACAGTGAAGGAAACCACCTCTCCACATGCACACATGCACAGACACACACTGGGGGCACTGGAGTATTGTGCAAATCCTCCCCTTGCTACTCTGGACCTGACAGGAAGGGGAGACCCCTGATTTATTAGTCTTCAGAAGCCTACAGGGAATCACAGTAGTGAGGGGGATGCAGAATGCCTCAGTGCAGATAACTGTCCTTCTTGCCCATGGCAGTGTATTCCTTACATCAAATTTGCTCTTATTACTTTAAAAGCTCAAGAAGCACCACTTTGAGAATACAGAATTACAACCCGCATTAAATAACAGTGGTGCTACCTTTCATGGAGCAATTCTTCTGCATGACAATGAGTTCCCAAGGAAAGAACATGCTTCCCACTGGTTCTAAGGCTAGCTGTGCCTCCAGAAATGTTAGGATCCTAAGATCTGAGGGTTTGAAACAGAGAAAGGGACAATGAGACCTGCTGATGCTCACTTGTTTTAAAATCCCTGCTTTTCTCCCTTTTTTTTAAAGAGAAAAAAGATCTTTGGTTTTATATAGTTTTCATTATTCTCCACCCTCTTTCCCTGGGCAGTAGTGACAATAGTAATACACACAGCAACACTTGAGTTATTTCTTGTACCAGAGCAACCTCAAACAACAAATAGCAGTTACCCTAATGTGTCTTTCCATGAGGCCAGCTCTCTTTCTTGTGCATTTTCTGTGGAACAACTTTTTCTTGTTTCCCACTTAGAATGCCTCTCTTGGGTAGAAGAATATTCTCCATACTGACAATAAGAAAGTGTCATAGGGCATGTACTGTTATCTCCTCAATTACATGGTGGTTACTCTTTGAGAATGTTCCCTTTAAGAATGCTCTGTCCTGTCATCTGCAGTTACAATGAGGGATGCCACTGGATTTGGTAGTTTCTTAGAATATGACATTAAGAGTCCCAGCATTTGCATTTTTTAAATAATTTTGAATTATCAGAAGTCATTTTCTCAGGAGTGCCAGGCTTAATGATGACCAAAAATACTTGCTTTATTAAATGGCCAGAGCATCAGGAGAAAGAATAATTCACTGATACTGTAAACATGGCAAATTAACATCCCTCATTTGTGATGAAAATGCACACCCCAAGGATTAACATTTCAACAGAATAACGATTCTACAAACAGCATGAACTCTCAGATATATATTCAGCCTTTTCTGCTCTTCTTATCACCCAAGACTGTCTTGAACTGGTTTCTAACTATGATGGTCAAAATTACTCTCTGGTGAATTGTTTGATATCAATGGCTGTGAGAAGACAGACATTTTTTAATTTAAAAAAATGAAAGGCATTCTCAGAAAAGACGACTCAGCCATAATTCCTAAGGTGTGACTTTGTATTCTATTGGTAACCTGAAAGGAAATACAGATATTAAATATCACTTTCACAGTAGTGGAATTATCCCACAGAGAAGTCAAATTTGGCTAATCCAAGTGTGAATTTAAATTCTACATTAAATGTGAATTTAGATTGGTACTTGCACATCTTTGGTAAATATGCATTTATTTATCCATGCTTATTTAAAAAAAGAGAGACAGGCAACTCATTACATTGGTTGTTTTGCTAATACAGTTACATTATATGCAGTAGCAACTGTCCCTGTCTTTCTAGTCCCCAAAATATTTTCAAATCTTGAAGTGCTTGTAATTATTCCTCTGATAATTTGTACCAGCAAAGGGCTCTTCACTTAGCTTATCATGATTTAAATGAACACTCAGAGCAAATGGGCCAAGTGAACAATGTGAGAAAAACTTCAATTTGCAGAAAGTATTCAGCAATGACTTTAATAAAGCACTGACTCATATCTGGATTGGAAAAAAAAGAAAAAAAAAACAGTGCTCAGTTTCCTTCAAAATTAATGCAATTAGCGTGATGCTTTTTTAAAAAGTCTTTTACGCTTTTGTAGTCCAGAAACCAATTTTTTCTGATGTCACAGAAGATGACATACACTTAAACATGTTTTACGGTATAACTTTAATATTAAAATGTCTGAAAGTAGCAAAATGTCTCCACAAGGTAAGGCTAAGTACATGCTTGTGCTTTGGAGTAGAAATAGTAGAATGAGCTCTTTATATATTACAGCAGGAAAGTGTTATCTAACATGAGAGAATTGTTTAATGATAGATAACAACTGGTACTACAATAGTCTTGTATTCAAGAATAATTCAAAATCATAAAGTTAGTCCTGTGAATTTTTAATGTTTATAGAAAATTTCAAGGGAATGATGAGAAATCAAGAGAATACAAAACCCCTGTTTTCTTCTGCAAACAGAAAGAACAAAATTCACACTATTTTAGATGTACACACAAGTTCTGCTTAAATAAAACCCAACAAACTTAGTCTTTTAAGCATGGTCCCTCCCATTCAGCATCTGCCAAAGCCAGCAGCAAGATACCTGGGTGCCTGGCTGAACCTTTTTGGTGATGGAGTCAGTGGTGAATTTGGACATACACACAGTTTTCCCCCACCTGTGCCCTGCAGTTTAATAGGCAGAAGTTATTACTCTGGTTTTAGACATGTCATGTTGACCTCATAGGCAGTGAATCCTGATGTCATCTAAAACCAGTATTTCTTAAACCTGCTTGGGCCAAGAGATGAAGGGTCAGTCACAACTTTGTCCATCTGTTAATCTGAGCAACATGATGCATGGTTTTAGTTCTACCCTTTCCGGTTTTTAAGTGTAGCTTTACATGCCAGTTACCACAAAGTGTGGGCATAGATTGCAGCAATGCCATGACTAAACAGGCTTAAAAGGCTTACTCCAAGACTGTGAGTCTCTCATGTACACTCTTGCCTTTCCAAACTAACAAGTCATTACTTAGGCTTACATCAAGGAAAATACCATATATGTTTTCTTGTTTTTAAGGTGAAGAATGCAGATATCCCAGTCATACCTCTCCAAGTCATACCTTATCAGGTTAGAAATACCCCTATTTGTAAAGAAGTGGCCAGTGGAAAATTTTATATGAGTGGCATAAAGAAATACTGTCTCTGTGTAGGATAGCTCAGCATAAGAAAACAGGCAGACCCACCTCATTCAGACCTGTCTCTTCTATCAAGTTCCTGGAGCTGCAGCTCCTCTGTAGGAAAGGAGGGAAGAAAGAAGCAGGTAGCAGGATCTGAACAAAAGAGATATTTATTCACTCACTGGGCAGTGAAACCAGGAAACTTATTGTTTAAAGGATGTTGTGCAGGCAGTCTGAAAGTAGTTAGTCAAATTAATGGAAGAGAAATGCATCAGTGGTTATAAAAACACAAGTTCAAACCCTTGCTCATTAAAACATGGATTAGTGGAAAATGAAATAATACCTTGGGGGAAATGTCAGTCGGCAATTTTCATGGTTACATATGCTTCATAAGGCATGTGCTGCAGGTGATGGGGAGACGATAAAAGCTGGAAGGAACTTTGGTCTGATGCCATGTGGTCACTCTCACATTTTTAAGGGGACTCTCACACAGTGAATGAAAGAAATATGAATTCTGGGATATGTACAAGAGGTACAAGGCAAAAAGAAATCTTTCTTCTCACTCTGAATAATTCACCGACTTTGGATATCTCACATCTCAACTCTGGCCATACGAAAGCTCAGACAGTGTCACTGAATCCAACATGCTGTTTCTGGTTCTGGGTTTTGACCATGAAGTAAGTTACAAATTGGAAAAAGTTTTTTATCTGTTAAGGAGGTGAAACCTTGAAACAGGCTTCCTGAAGAAGATGCCAAACTTTCTGCCCTGGGAATTTTAAAGCAGGTCAGGAAAATTTCTCTCAGGGATGAAGAGAGTACATTTTGTCGTGGAAGGAAGGGACTGGGTAGCCTCCTTCATTTCACTGTACTTGCTCTGCCCCAGAGCCCCTGTCTTTTTTTAAGCCCACTTTGTTTTTTTAGGATAAAAGATATCCTCTCTTTTTTTTTTTTTTTCACTCAGCCTTAGGTCTTCACATTTGGCATGGCTGGGGGAAACTGAAGACACTGACGTAATTCCTAGCCTCTACTCTGCCCCGTTTTATCCACAGTTTTAAGGAGATGCAGTTCACTATTACTTATTCTTAGATTTCAACATATTGTTGTCCCTTTATTTCATATACAAGTATATACAAGAAAGACAATTAATTTAGCTAGATCCAGTTATAAATCCTTGGAGTTTCTGAGATTAATTTTAACAAGGGTAGGTAAAGATGCATCACGTTATGCTTTGCTCTGTTCAGCTTACTCAGTGTTACCTGCTTTTGTGAGGTCCCTCACCTCATAGGTACTCCATTAAAGAGAAGAGAGGAAGAGAAGAGAAGAGAAGAGAAAGAAGAGAAGAGAAGAGAAGAGAAGAGAAGAGAAGAGAAGAGAAGAGAAGAGAA